>JAGDQP010014985.1:0-43823 GCA_022664845.1 Lepisma saccharinum | reverse complement strand
TGAATATGGCTGTGATTTATTATTATATATATATAATAATAATCTACACAATTAGAATTATATATATATATATATCACAGCCATATTCAATCCACTAGTGGTTGAGGCCTCGTCCCGAAGGGAGGAGTTGGTCTACCTACTCCCACGCTGACCAGACAGGTTGGGAGAGGAGAACCGAAGCTCTCACTGTGATCGCCACTGTCTTTTATTCACAGCAGCTCCCCATCCTCACGATGCTGGGTCAACACCTTTTGAGCCCCCACCGGGAATCGAACCCGGGAGCGCTGGCACTGAAGTCGAGCGCGCTACCGACTACGCTACGCAGGAGCTCAGATATATAAATTGTTCTCTTAATATTGCCACCATTGGGAAAATTCCTGGCCACGCCCTTGCTAAAGACCACAAATGAATTTAATCAGAATCAAACAGAATGTTAGAATGAAATAAACGACTTTAGAAAAACGAAAAAAGAAAATAAACCTACAAGAGGATTTTAATTTTATTCAGCAGATGGTATTGGAATTACTGGTCTGCCACAAGCCTCCTTCCACGTGGCGGATAGGGGAATGCCGACCATGTACCGTAAATATTCCGGGGCGGACCAAAACCAGTACTACTGCCTTGCAGTTAGTAAAGGGATCTACAAATGCTAGGGGAAGATAGCCCCGAACAAAAATATCATGGTGAGGGAAAGCAGCATCTCCATTACCACTCAGAAGCTGAAGATGAATGACATCGGAAAGGCTCAGAGATGGACAGAGGACGACATCTTGAATGTCTACCTTTACTGCGAGGTCGTAGAGCTGACAACTCTACACCACTAAATCATGTCAAGAAATAGTAACAGATGTTTCAAGGATTCTCCTGGGGTAAAATATTCCGGAGGTAAACTAGTCCCTCATTCGGATCTCCGGGCGGGAACTGCTTCAGGGGGCTCCAAGAACAGGATTAAGAAAGACCTTAGAATAGGAATGTGGAACGTACTAAAATTATACCAAACAGGCGCTCTTCAGGTGGCGGTACGCGAGACCGAGAAGTGCGAGCTGGACATATTAGCGATACAAGAAGTTCGGTGGGAGGGTCAAGATAGCATCCCACAGGGCAAGTACACTTTCTACTACGAGGGAACACAGTCTCACGATTTCGGAACAGGATTCCTCATTAAGAACAGTATCCTTCAGGCGGTTCAGAATATAGAGTTCGTAAACGAAACACTATCGTATGTTACGATACGTACTCGATGGGGCAACACAGTTTTATTAAACGTCTATGCTCCGACCGAGGTGGCTACTGATAACAACAGGATATATTCTACGATGAGCTAGAAAGGCTGTTTGATCGAATGCCGAAGTATAATCGAAAATTGAGTTGGGTGATTTCAATGCAAAGGTAGGAGGGAAGAAAAATATAGACCTACCATAGGCAAATACAGCCTTCACGAAAAGACCAATAACAATGGAGAAAGACTGATAACTTTCGCGATTTCGAGAAACCTACTGGTAAAGAGCACGTACTTTGAACACAAAGACATACACAAATACACATGGGTATCTCCAGACGGCAAAACTCTCAACCAGATCGATCACGTATTAGTAGACAGACGAAGACACACCAACATAATGGATGTTAGGTCGTACAAAGGAGCGGAAGGTGACACCGACCATCAATTAGTAATCACAAAAGTAAGGGAAAAGTTATGCATCGCGAACAGAGAAAGCAAGGGGTCAAAACAACTGAAATTCGAAGTTAAACGATTAAATAATCCGAGCATAAAAGCAGATTACCAACTCGAACTCTCAAATAGGTTCGAAATCCTAGCCGACTTGAGTAATAATAATGATGATATTAATAATGAAATTGATGTAAGTAAGATGTGGGAGGCAATTCGTGAAACAATTAAGAGCGCAGCGAAGGAACGCGTAGGTGAGAAGAAACAACAGAAAAACAAACCTTGGTTTGAGGAAGAATGCCTTAAGCTTCAAAATGAACGAAAACAAGCAAGGCATCGATGGCTAAGTAATAAAAGCGAAGTAAATACCAACCACTACAGTAACGCGAAACGAAACGAAACGCCACACTAGGGTTCAGAAACAAAAAGCGAGAATTAATGACGCAGAAGATTCAGGAGATTGAGGAAAACGGGAAGACAAATAACATACGAGATCTATACAAAGGGGTAAACTAGTTAAGAAAAGGTTACCAGCCGAGGTTAGGAATGATTAGAAATGAGCGTTAGAATCTTCAGGCGGATCCGACTAAAATTGTCGATGTGTGGAAAAGTTATTTCAACAAACTTCTTAATGTAGACAGCGGGGAACAAACAGAAGAATTTGAAATCCATTCCGCATAACCGTGGATTCCCGAAGCTAGCGAGATCGAGATCGAAATGTCGGTAAAGAAATTTAAAAAATTTAAGTCACTAGGAATAGACAATATTCGAGCAATTAAATCGGGATAACCTGCACTAATCAAGGAACTGCATAAATTGGTAAGTGCTATATGGAGAAAGGAGGAGCTCCCAAAGGAATGGAAAACCTCAATAATAGTTCCGATTTACAAAAAAGGCTATAAATCGAACTCTAATAATTAGCGAGGAATCTCGTTACTTCCAACCTGTTACAAGGTATTAAGTAATATTCTGTTAAAACGCCTAAATGTATACGTAGATGAAATAATTGGAGATCAGCAATGTGGATTTAGAAGAAATAGATCCACGTTGGACCAGATTTTCGCCTTGAGACAGATTTTGGAGAAGAAATGGGAATGCAATGGGACGGTTCATCAGCTATTCATTGATTTTAAGAAAGCATATGATTCTATGAAAAGGGAAAAGTTATACAGTATCCTGATACGATTGGGAATTCCGAAAAAATTGGTTCATCTAGTGAAGATGTGTCTCAACAACCCCATAAGCAGAGTACAGATAGGCAATAATATGTCAGATAGTTTCAAGATTCGCAACGGATTGAAACAAGGCGATGCCTTGTCACCACTACTGTTTAACTTTGCGTTAGAATATGCGATTTTAAAAATAAAAGGGGACAAAAAGGGGCTATCATTAAATGGTTTGAATCAACTGTTCGTATACGCGGATGATGTAGATTTAATAAGGTACGATATAGATGCACTACAAAGCAACACCGATGTCTTAGTAGAAGCGTGCGATGAGATAGGTCTACAGGTAAACATAGAGAAAACAAAATACACGATAACAAGCCGAAACACAGGGAATGAAGAAAATAAAAACATAAGAATTAGGGATGAGGTCATAGAGAAAGTAAACGAATTTAAATACTTGGGAGCATACGTAACAAGCAAAAATGAGGTCACGGAAGAAATAAAAAGTTGTTTAGTATCGGGGAACGCATTTTTCAATTCAGTTCAAAAACTTCTAACATCGCGATTAACATCAAGGAAATTGAAATTAAAAATATACAGAACGGCTATTCTGCCGGTAATACTTTACGGTTGCGAAAGTTGGAGTACGACCCTAGCAGATGAACATAAATTACGTGTATTTGAAAATAAGTTTTTGAGAAAGATATATGGGCCGAAACGGGACGAGAATGACTGGAGAGTGGAGGAGACTGCATAATGAAGAACTCCACGGACTGTACGATTCATCAGATGTTGTAAAAATAGTGAAATCGCGACGACTAAGGTAGCTCGGATGGGGGAAAACGGAAGATTATATTCTATTCTGGTTGGAAGGCCGGATGGAAGGAGAGGTAGAGGAGAATCGTGACGGACCGAAGTCCAAAGTTACTAGACTGGCCCATATAAAAATAAAGTTTACCAAAGTTTACCAGAGCAAGCAAGATACATACAATATGTTCAAAAACGGAGATATGCCTATTTACTTTCCACGGTAGTAAGTCGGGATTGTTTGAAGAATAAAACTTGTAATTCAATATACGTTGTTAGCCTCGCCCCCATCTCTAGCTGAAGTTATCTTCAGCTCTTACGGAGATTGAGGGTTTTGACGTGAAATATCAAAGGTTAGCTAGAGTGAGCAAATGTGTTGCGGAGCAGGAGGTGGGGGAAAGGAGTTAGCTATACGTTAGTATATTCGGCCATCTTGTGGTGAGTGAATTATAATATTTGCAATGCGATGCTGCTTATCAAACGATGCTTGTTACAGTATTTGTAACAGTTTATATGAAGTACAAAAATAAAGACTATTTATTGTCGAATTATTACGTCGCAATTAATCATAAGATTAATTGTTAATTAATTAATTAATTAGGTTTTCAATTCTTGTTGTGTTGTATTCATAGTTCAATATACAAAACACGAACAAAGCACTTTTTGATTATTTTACAAAGAAATTCACTGTAATTTGGAGGTTCCTGTTCTTATGGCCGTGAAGTAAATAAACAAATCTATAAAAAGAGAGAGTGAAGTTGTACTAACGTATTGTACCCACCCCACACCAACGGGCGGGCAAATCAGATAGTAAGATATAAGTAATTTTCTCAATCACATAATTGTACAGTTATAAAACTATGGATTGTTATAATCTAAGGTTGAAGATAAATTTTGGTTGTAGGTCTATTTCTTTTTTTAATTATTCGAAATTAAATAACATTTGCTTATTCCTCAGTTCATAATAATTGAAAGCGGAAGTGACACTGCTCCTGTGAATTTTAATTGCTCATATTATGGTAGTCTGCTTTTAGATTTTTATCAGATTAACAAAACTCATTACTATATAAGCAGATTAAAAGTTAAAAGAAATCTTTCACCAAATTTTACATGCAGGTAATAAAATTCACAGAAGAGAAAAAGTAGGTTGTAAATATTGCTTGCAGATACAATTAGTCGCTCCTGTTGCAGCTTTTATCTACACATATTTGATGTATGCTATTTTGTTACACTTTCCCATTTCAGAAAGAAGAATTTTGCGCCATCAACATTAATAATGCAATCTCTCGCTCTTTTGTCAACATTTGGAACTATTCACAAACATCAGCTTTTTTTTTTTTTAATTAAATTCATTACCTTCTTGCAAACAGGTAATAGGTACGTTGTATGTATGAACTTGTCAGATAAAAATTCAAAACTCATTGAAGATGCACAGTTTGCATGACAGGTGCGCTGATTGTTGTCAGAGGAAGGGGGAGAAGGTGATTGTCCATGTCCGTATAATGTCATTGAACGGGAAAATCAGAGACGAAACAGAAACTGTGTTATGTGAACGTAAATAAAACAGAAAGCTATTCACAGAACATTCTTGATACCAATTCAGAGAGAATCAAATTATCGGTTTATTTATTTATGAATTATTTATTAAATTAAGTAAAATTTATGCGACATGTCGAGCGATCATAACTTAGCTGCTAGAACTAACATCTAACATTGGCTTTGAATTCAGGACATCCTGGTTAGATACTAGCGGCCGGCCTTACTTACAGGTTTTGCCGGGAACTGGCCAACTCCTTTCCCCTATTCCATCTCAGTCTGAGCCATATATGCCTAAAGACAATAAATAAATTCAAGTTTATTTATGCACCGTGGTATCACCGGTGAGTAAGTAATTGTGGTATCACACATACTTCGCAACGTACTTTAAACTGTAGGTCCCGTCCTTAGAACGCCATCTTAATCCGATTCAAGGCAATGGCAAGCATCATTCACTGTAAAAATTGGAAACACGAAATGGATGAAAGTTACTCCGCTTTATGGAGAAATAAAAATCGAAAATTAGCGTTTTGTTGTATTTACTCTTAAACGTGGATATAGTGTAAGCCTTTTAGTAGGAAGATTGGTAAAATTAACTCCATTTTAAAGTTAAACACTTTCTTTGTAATAGCTTAACGTTAACTGAAAATGGGTTGGAACTGGCCAAAGTGATTTGTCCGTTAACCTTTCAACTTATTTTACGCTTAAAATTCGGTCATTTTCTAATCGAAGTGTAAGCTAAACAGGCAATTTTGAGGTTACGTACTTTTGTGGATGAAGTTTAAGCCTTAGTTGGATATTTTATAATCCAGTAACAGGAATAACGTTACTTGCTTGTCACTGAACACCCCGCCATTTCGGGTGTTTATATTGCCTTTACACTGTGAACAGCAAAAGTTCACTGGTGGACCGAGAACGGCAAGGATTGTATTGGCGGAAAGAGAAATTAATTTAGGTATAAATCTTTACACTGTAGTAAACGTATCTCTCCTTTTTTCACGAGACATTCCTCGTAGTAAAATCAAAAACGTGTTAATGATTCACCTCCATCGCAGTAAAACCCTAGCTATAGATATCACTCGGAAAGTCGGAAACACCAACTGCCTTCGTAGCTAAGTGGCAAGAGCGTCTGACCAGTGTGATCGTGGTCCCTTGATCGAAACCCGACCACTTGAACTTTTTTTTTAATTTCTAATTTTAAAGGAATATTACCTTTTATTCTTTTCTACTTTAGAAAATGCTCTGGTTTAATTGAATATGTTGGAACAGTCATATATATGTATGTATACATACAGTTGAGACCTTCAGCTCTCCTCTTCCAACACGTCTGGTCAGCGTGGGAGCAGTAGACCACCTCCTCCCTCCGGGAGAGGCCTCATCCAGTTGTGGATTGAATATGGCTGTGAATTATATATATATATATATATATATATATATATATATATATATACGCATTTTGAAATTTTACAAAAGTAAAACGTTCAACCGAAAACTGGCTGAATGTAGGTTAATCCAAAAAGTGGCTGTCTCCATTTTTTGGATGAAGGTTTTGTCTCCAATTTTTCAGTGTTGGATGAATTTTTACAATTTAAAATCTCTCAACAATGTTAGAAACAAATACGGCAAAAGTTTAGATTTAGTACTTTCTAACTTTCACAGTATTATTGTAAGACATGAACATGACTCGATCATTCCTGAAGACGTTCATCATTCTACATTAATAGCTGAACTTCTATCCACCAAGCAAGTCAAAAAACAATTAAACAACAGACAATAGATTTCAACTTTTCCAAAGCCAATTACGAGCAATTATATCGCGACATTGCATCAGCAAATTGGGACAGTGTACCTGATAGCTTAACTGTCGACGAAGCTGTCGATTCTTTCTATAATATATTGTATGCCATTTTCGATAAATGTGTACCACGTAAAAGATCTAAACTAAAGTACCCGGTCTGGTTTTCAAATTACATCATCAAACTCGTCAGGAGAAAGGCATACCATCGTAGAAAATGGAAGCAAGGAATCGGCGATGTTAGTTATCACTATAATAAATTTAGAGAATTACGTGCTCTTTCCAAAAGAGAAATATCTAATGCTTATAAAACATATCTGCGTAATTGCGAGACTAACATTCTAACTGATCCCAAAAGCTTTTGGACGTATGTAAAAAATTAAAGAAGGAAGTCGGAATGCAACGTACCTAATTACGAGGGGCAGTCCTTAACTGATGAAACAGCTATTGCGAATGCATTCATGAAAAACTTTCAAGTGATACACAACGTGTCAAAATATAATCTTGATACTCTAACGCAACACAGTAGCTCCGAAATCTTAGACCAATTATCCCTGGAACACATCGAACTGAGGGACGTTGAAAAAGCTATAAACTGAAACCTCGGTCATCTTTTGGTCCTGACAAAGTACCACCATATGTTATCAAAGGCTGTATTGAAATACTGAAATATCCGCTACAAGCAATTTTCAACAAATCAATAGCTACCTGTGAATTCCCTACCAAATGGAAACTTGCCGATATTTGCCCCATGCCAAAAAGTGCTGGCACGAGTAATGATCCTAAAAATTGTCGCTCAATAGCCATAATATCTGCACCAGCCAAAGTATTCGAAATTATTATACATGAACAAATATATTCACACGTTCGTCTAATTATACCTCCCTTCCAACACGGCTTCTTGCCAAAGAAATCGACTGCAACTAACCTTGTTGAATTTACACATTTCTTAGCTACACAAATAGATAATAAAGGTCAAGTAGATGTAATTTATACCGACTTTTCAAAAGCCTTTGATGTCATTAATCACGATATCCTTCTTAGCAAGCTTGCAACTTTCAACTTTTCAGAGAAACTTCGTCAGTTAGTAGCGTGTTATTTGTGTCATCGTAAACACCGTGTGCGTTACAAAAATATTATAACCGAGGAATGTCGTAGGATCTGGGGTACCACAGGGATCGAACCTTGGACCTCTTTTGTTTTTGTTATATACAAATGACCTGCCTGCTGTAATAACGTCTTCTAACAAACTTCTGTATGCAGATGATTTAAAAATCTATCGCAGTATTTCTTCCGAATCGGATGCTGTAGCCTTACAAAACGACATCATTGCAGTCTCCAATTGGTGCAAAACAAACATGTTGTTATTAAACATTACAAAATGTAGTGTAACGTCTTATACGAAAAAGTGGAACTATTTGAAATTCGATTATAATATTAATGATTCACCATTGGGCCGAGTACGGATCTTGGTGTGACATGAAAGCCCAACCTCTCGTTTGATATGCACATTAAGCGTATTATTAGTGAAGCTCACAGAAACCTCGGGTTGATAATAAGATTAGGAAGAGATTTTTCAAATATTGATGTTCTAAAAATTTTGTATACAGTGTATGTTCGGTCAAAGTTAGAATATGCTGCAGTAGTATGGCATCCTAATACAAAGAAGAACACACGGGAAATCGAAATTATACAGTCTAAATTTGTTGACTTTCTGACTTACAAAGAAACAGGAATATATCCTAAGTTCGAGAAGTGCTTGGACCTAGCAAACAAATACACATTACAATCTCTGGAAAACAGAAGAGTTAATTTTCCATTATCTTTCCTACACAGACTACTACATAGCAGCATTAACTCGGGAAGCTTATTGTCAGAAATGGGGTTGCACGTCCCGCAAACAGTTACTCGACCTCGTGATGCAGTTTTCCATCTCCCGGCCCAAAGAACGAATGTATTAGATATATCGCCTATTAGGAGAATGTGCTCTTTATATAATTGTATTTTTAAAACGTGTTCTGATATAGATATATTTGATATAAAAATAAGTCAATTTCATTCGTATATAAAGTAATGAATTGCTTTGACAGAATTTATCACTATGAATCTCCAAATATAAAAATATATGCGTGTGTAGAATATGACATGTATGTTGAACACCTCAACTAGGTATCCAACCTGTCCTGTTCAATAAATAAATCATCGGTTTACCCTGACTGGACACCTTCGGTTCATACACCTGTTTTCGTGCAGAACACCCACCATATTATCATATGAAATATATCAAGGGGCTTGGACACGAGCGCGTTACAAGTCTGAGAAGATGACGTTCCTTGATGAGCTAAACCTCAGTGGAACATAATTTGAACGTTTATTTCTGTCCTTTAGGCATCTAAGGGTCAGACCGCCGTGGAACATAAGATGGTGAATGTAAAATCTTAAAGTAGACTCAAAAGTAATGTTTAATGATTTCAAAATAATAATAAAGGTTTCCTATTCGATTCCCAGTCACTGTAGCGACCATTTTTTTCTGTCTATCTTTCAACGCGCAAACCATACACAGACCAAGCAGTCGTAGCTCAGTTGGTAGAGCGTTAGTTTCGAATTCAGGATGTCCTGAGTTCGATCGCAGCAGCCTATCACCCTAGCTAAGGATTTTGCATGTTTTTCGTGAGTTACACCAGGCAATTGACGAGATAATACCTCCAAAATAGGCCTTCTCTGACTCCTTCCTGCTTTCTTTCCCCTATCTTATTCCATCTTTAACCATAGATGCCTAAAGGCCGTAAAGAAATATAAATTGTATTGTTAAATTTATCATATGTATAAGTTTCCACATTCAAGATCAAGTGAATTCATTTTTTCCATCAAACTTCTTTAATATAGAGCGAAAAGCCTGATAGATTTACTGTATTATTCGCAATTCGATTGGATAAAACAAAAGCCAATCACATGGATGTTGTATCCCTGTTTCTGCCAACTTTTGTTCTTTTTCCCAAAGGTATGAAGAAAACGCCTATCTATAAGTCCTTACTTTTTGGAAAATGTGAACAAAATGTCTTTAAAATATTGATCGAAGGTTAAAAGGTACGATTTGATCAAAGATTTACTAATTAGAGTATACACTGCAAAAAAAAGCTGTGATAATTCAGAAGTTTCCGGTGTCCCCGGGTGACTACGTCTTTGTGTTAAATCAACACAATACAGGGTGTTGATTTGGGTAATTTAGCACATTGATTTCGATTTTGAATTTAATTTTTAAGGCCTTTAGGCAACTTTGGCTCAGGCGGATGGATGATGATGAATGAATTGATGGAATGAAGTAAGTGGGAGGAACCCCGAGAAAAAACATGCACACGGTATTTGTCCACCACAATGCCCACATGGAGTGAGTAGGGATCGAACCAACGACGCAAGCACCAGAGGTGAGTGCTCTACCACTGAGCCACCGTGGCTCCGTATTGTCAATACTTCAACACAGAAAAGTAAATCGAAAATGTTAGTCAGAAAGTCACGTTGTTTTCTCAGCTTCATCTACAACTGCTAAAAAGACAAAAATTGATCTCTACAATTGTTCCAGGGTTTCCCTGTTTCACCACGCGAATCCCGGGATGGAACCTTAATACGAGTCCTGGCCGATGCCTTACTCATCCTTTACCCTACCCTATCCCGCCTGAGCCAAAGATGGCAAAAAGCTATTAATAAATTCAATTCTTCGAATGTTCCTTGGTTTCAATAGGCAACTGGCAATGCTACTTTCATTTTTCCTCAAGCTTTCGTACAGAAACTGTGCTAACAGATTGATCTCCCAGTTAATTGAAAATTGTTTACGTAAGTGATGCGTACTAGAGTTTAAGACCAGTTTAATCAGTTCAAAAATTTTTCATCCCCTGCATATAATAATATAATCTTTCCATTCATCTGCATCTCTCCGTCCGAAATAGTCCGGTGATTGTGGGCAGTGAGCAAACCCTCAGCTCAGTGCGTTTTGCGAGCAAAGTCGGTCGGTCGGATAGCAAGCAAGCAGCAAGCAATTCAGTTGTCGGAGAGAACTCGTGGTGCGTACAAGTCCCGTATCGTGGCGCTAGCATCGAGTTTTCTGCATCTCAGAGCGAAGAGCGATATCAGTCCGTCAGTCACAACGAGTGCGGTTGTTTCGGGTCGTCTCTGCGTGCGTCGAGTGAACACGAGTACTTTTTTTTTCTTATTATTATTACTATTACTACAAACCTCGGTCGACACGACATTGTTTTTTTTTCTTTATAGCTATTTCTTTACACATCTATCTTTCTGATATGTAGACTTTCGGTTCCGCAAGACTGAGGATAACCTTTATTATATATCGTCCTTCTGAGATTAATCAGAAAGAGCGGAGATTTAACTCGATTCCTTTTTTTTTAAACAAACATTTTTTGTTTGTTTGTGGTATTGTGACTAATACTGTGATTAGTAGAAATGATGTATAGATATCGTTCAACGAAATTATTTTTTTATATTTATTTAGAAGAAGGTTTTCGTAAAGGATTACAGTGTAAATGATTAGTGTCACTTAAAACGTGAGTGTTCCTATATTCGAACAAAAAGAAATATTACCGGTGAAAGAGATATACAAATTTGTTCATTGGCAAAAGAAAAGAAAAGAAATGTTTCCCAAATTCTTTTTTTAGTGTAACGTAGATATGTCTCGTAGATAAAAAAAAAAAAGACGTGTTTTGTGTATTCTTTTTTTTACTAAATCAAGAAACGAAAGATACAATTTTTTTATGTGTCTTTCCGTACATTTGACCACAGTATAAGTGATAATTATTTGATGTGATTTTCTTGTGATCGTGTTTTTTTTTCTTCCTCATGAAATGTGATGATAAACAACGAATGTGATTTCCTTATATGAAAACAACTTGTTCCTTGTTTATCGCTATTGTTGGTGGTGATTTAAACGAAAAAAAAAAGATCTTATACGACATAATAGTGACGCAACCCGTATAATTTGCCCTCCTCTGAGGAAAAAATAAATAATTATTATCCAAGGATATCCCTTAATGACATGAAAAATTAAATTAATTATCAAGTGCGAAAAAAAAAAGAATAGTGACAATTATTCGGGGGATATACTTTTGTTTTCTTTCCAGTTGGTGTGTGGAGTTTTAAAATGCACAATGAAAAACCTACCCCAGTTTGTTGGTTTGGTTCTGTTCCTATATGTATCAGGACTAGCTAAGTCAGGTAAGTTTCTAAACTTTAGAAAAAAAATGCATAAAATATTTAAGTATCTTTCTCAGATCTCATTTGCAATCATATTGTCAATTTTACGTTACCATGGCAACTTGACATCTATTATGGAAGTTTAGAGACAAGGAAATATATCGTTCGGGCGGGGTTATCTTCGTCCCTTGGCCGTTACTTTAATTCCTTGTTTCCGGGTTCAAGGAAACACAGTTTTCCCTTTTCAAATAGTGACGTATTGTGATGGTAGTCCAGTTCTCTTTTTATCTCATGAGGATATGAAGTGCTACGCTCTGTTTTAAACTCTTATTGTATTATTTGACCGGGAAAGGACATAAAATGTTCGCTACTTAGGCTGAACGTCGTCCGTATATTTAAAATTTCTATCTTTTGTAAATAATAATAATAAATAAGAAGTCATTGTTCCTGGGCTGATGACTCATCTGTGGATGAAGTCCGACACGATTCCGGAGGAGCACGTCTCTCGGGGAGGAGACTTCCGGAGTCAAGAATGTGGATGGTAACTGTCGTGGTCTTGGCCTAGGTACTACCCAGTGATTGAGGAGAACTCAAGTCGGATGGGCGGCACTGGAACTCGAACCTGTTTGCCTCCAGAGTGTCGTCCGCGACCTCTACAGTGCGCGACGGTAATCATTCTGTCACTGAAGCTGGGCGTTTAAATAGAAACATTGCCATAACTTCGTTATTTTGGAACAAATCCACTTTAGGGTAAGTACGGTCCAACTAACCTAACTTTTCCGAACCTAATGCAACGTACGTAACTTCTCCCGACCAAAGTGATGAAAGTAATATACAAAATTATCAGTCATGTTTACCCTAAACTGGAAATGACCCATTATTTATGCACCCTAATTTTTATAATAAAAATAAAAATCGTGTCAAGACTAGATTTAACATAGTTGTAGAAGTGCGTGCATGGGGGATCATGTTAAGAATTCTACTGACTGAAACCTTGAATTCACCAAATGAATGTCAGTATTGTACGTAGGTGAAAGTCCTGTCAGTTACGTTACGCTTCCTTGCGACTGGAATAGTCCTCACTGAGGTACGTCATTGCTCGAACATGTGACAGACTTATGCTAGCTGTCGTGACCCATAAATATAAATTAAATAACATACTTATCATCGCCTTTAGTTTAAACCCATACTCCTATATGCATTTCGATTTGGGGCTTCCCCTTTTTGACTTCGTACACTATGTTTCTTCTTGAATATAAGCTATAGGGCTGTGTTTATCTTCTTCCTTTTCCTTTGCCCTTCAAATCATACTTTCAATTGCATCCTTCAATATATACATTCTGCCTAAACAATGCCTTAATTAATTTCTTTTACTTCTAATATTTTCGGTATGCTTTCCTCTAACCAATAATTCCTTAATTTGAAAGGGTGATTCTTTTAATATTATTTTTCAGGATCACTTTTCAAAAAAAGTTTTTCTCAATCTTTTCTTCATCAGTCCGTAGAAAATAATTCTCTTTTCGATAATTTCAATATTGCTATTCATTTTCTCTGTACATCTCTGTCCGATTCTCAGTGGTGGAAATAGATACACGCACACCCCGTAAACTACCAGGCGGGCGCAGGATTTGATGTCCTGCAGTCCATGCTTATTGGAGACAGCGGGCAAGGTCCCAACTGTAGTTTACGTCTTTTGTTCATTTTAATCAATTTTTAGGTTAGTAAAAAAAAACAAATGACGTCCCTCCGTGAGTGGAAATTACCGGTGATATGTCTTGGGAAGATGGTGGGCAAATATCTATTTTTAGGTGCCATCATAGGATTTAAGAAATGGAACCGTAAAAGAGTGAAAAAGCTTTAGTCAAGCAAGATGCAGAGCTCGAACGTGACGCTTCTTACTATTGCTGTTTCGAATAGTCAAGATCGTCACTACAAAACTACTGGGATTGTGCTTTACTCAAGTTTTAAACGTGTTTATGACCAAATTAACACTTTGGTGCATAATGTGTTTTAAATACTAATATTTCTCAAAGTGTATTCGGCAGACTAGCGGTGACCTACGGAAACTAATTAGATGGTCCGATCCGCATTTTTTTTCCTCATCAGTATTCGAATTATTTTAACACTGCATATACACTATTGTTTTATTACAACGTTAAATAACTTTGTCTTATTAATTCTCGAACATACGTACCCCAAATGGTATTCCAACCCGAAACCTCGCAAATGCCGGCTTTCCGTGAGATGAGTATCACAGTTTCTTGCAGGCATGTGTCCTGAAGTTCATTTCTGGTAGCGGTGAGGCAGGATCTTAGGAGGGCCCAAGGTGTGTCTAGAGGTGACATTTACATAATATATATGTAATTACGCTTAAAATTATACTCATTTTAAAATCTGAATTTTGAGGGAGAGTCCAGGCATGACGAATCGTCCTAAATACGTCAGTATCTTTATGTACGAAGTATGTTGCGGGTGAGGCGAAACTAGTATGCATTACTTAGTTTCCTGTACTCTGATCGTTTTTCTGGTGGTTCCTGAATTGTCTTTTAGTGATCAGGGATTCTGAAAAGATGGAAAAATCTTGCTTTAGATACAGATAAACTATATATTTCTCCTTAGCCACAGAATAATGATTATGGCGAGATCATAATGCATTTATACAAGATTTTATCTCGTAAAACTGAAGAAAATACTGAAGCTAATAGCAAGATCCAACCGGGTCTCTTGATCTAAGACGGTAAAACAGGTAAAATTCCTTTATAACAAACGTCATTAAAACGATTTTCCGTTAGAACAAAGTTCTTCGAAATCCCTACCAAATTCTTGTTCTCCAATGTTTATTACAACGAATATAACGAAATAAAATAGCCGATCCTGTAAAAATCGTTATAACGGGATTTTACCTGTAATGTATTTAAAATATCCGAAATAAGTTCTGGTATTTGAAACTCTTACGATCCCGGAATCCACCGGAATTCCGACTTTCTGATATTTCCAAAAGCCTAAATTTGGGTAATTTCTATATTGCAAAAATTCTGAAATTTCTATATTGCAAAAAAAAAAAAAAAAAAAAAAAAGGAGAACAAACAGTCAAGAATATTTTTAATTTGCCTACCAGTACACAATAAATGAATATATTACATTTGTTCAACTTATTTTTTGCCAAATATTTGGTCTTTTATTTTAATCTTGACAATATTTTGAATTCAAGTCTCACATTTTTATGATTCCGGATTTCCGACATTTCGCAATTACAACTCTTTGAAACGACAACATTCTGGAATTTTGGAACAAAGATTTTAGTTCAAGAATCTTCTGTAATTCCGAACACCAACAATCGTTAGTAAATTGACACCACAAGTTCGAAAATTGTTTATAGAGGGCATCGTTACTGCGATTTGACACAATCTGCCATTCCTGCACGAAATAAATACAGGAATGATACCTACGCGGAAGCTGTGCTCATCGTTGCACAGGACCCTTCAGAGTTGAAGCTTTAAGCTTACTCAGAGTCCATCAACGGGGAGAAATAAATAAATTGATTTTTAAAAATGTATTTGTGGTCTTATAGACATATATGGCTCAGGCTGGAATAGCGTAGGAAAAATGATGCGAGAAGAACTTGACCAGGGTCTAAGTTGAGGTTACCATACCGGGATTTGCCTGGTGTGAGAGGAGAAACCCTGGAAAATCCTCAATCAGGATGTTCGGCCGCTGACATCGAACCCAGGACCTCCCGAAAAAGAGTCAACGCTTTACGTACTGAGATACTGCCGCTCGGTTGGGAAATAAATAAATAAATACGAGGGAGAATACAAAGCCGGGTTTGGTTCCGATCGTACGCTAATAGTAGTTTCCATCCAATGAAACTGTATGCTCGGTAATAAAGAAAAGTATAACTCAAACATTCTAGTGTCCTAGGGATGGCCGAGGGGTTAGCGCGTTCGCTTTTTGTGCTTGTAGTCATGGATTCAAGTCTCGCCGGAGTCCACTTAACGGAGTAGTTCGGAGTCCACGTTACCAAAAAATGTAGGTCCTGTCCTTAGAAACTCACCATCTCGTTTTGGACGTTCATAACAATTCAAATAAATAAACATTCTAGTCTAAATTAAGATGAGTTCAGTTTCTGACCTGAATTGACAATTACCTCACGCTTTATACGTTATAAAATGGGTTCTTTGTGATTATGCTATGAAATAAAACGACTTAAAAATTCAATATAGCTTAATTTGATATATTTACTTAGTTTTATTTTAATATATAAGTGCAGAATTAATGAGAGTTTGCAAGTTTTAAATGAACGGAAAATACATTTATAATGAAAC
Source organism: Lepisma saccharinum (assembly GCA_022664845.1). Taxonomy (NCBI): domain Eukaryota; kingdom Metazoa; phylum Arthropoda; class Insecta; order Zygentoma; family Lepismatidae; genus Lepisma; species Lepisma saccharinum. The sequence goes on along the minus strand of JAGDQP010014985.1, from coordinate 27,320 downwards.
AATCTTATGGGGAGAATGTACTTTTAAGTGTGAAGAGGCTGACGGAAAATCATACTCTTTTTTATGGATGGAACGAAATTTCTATTATTCAATGAAAATAAAATATTACAACACGAATTGCTACAATTATACAATAAAATTGATAGCTCTAACACAATAGAATGTTTCCAGATCGATTTGAGATAAAGACAATAAAATAAAGAAATTGAACCAAACTAACTTAAAATAATTGCTGACAAAATCTACGATTCACATTTTTCCTCATGAGCACTATGGTTCCATCTAGCGTCCTTAGTACTTATAAATGAATAAAACTATAAATAATATTCAATAGAGAAAGTAAATTCAAGACCAATATTAAATGTTTGCTTATGAGGCTAGAGGGAGCAAAGGAGCCATTACCATGTCACTGGTCTAGGGGATGCAACGAGACAGCGTTGGACGCTTTTGGTTCCTTCGAAGGAGCACCAAACTCGGAGTTTGATGCCCCTTGCAAAACTACAAACTGCGATCCTGGGTATATAGGATATATCTATATATTTAAAAAGTTTGCTAAAAAAAAAATGCTTTGTCCAGTCCGTCCGGCCGTTCTACTGGACCGATTTTGATTATTCTGTTTCTCATATTTCCGGAATATCACGTAGATAAGCCATCACGAAACCGCATTCCTCTCCGTCAAGTCTGAACTGAAGAAGTGTTTGAGTGTTCTCTCCTACACATAAGAGAATCTGGTTACGATAAAGGGGGCTCAGCCTTCCAAAACTAACCAAGTTAAGAGTGCAGCCAGCCACGTGGAAGTGAGTATTGTTGAATGGCCCAATGACAATTGCCAACATATTATGTTCATGCCGCACCAACGGGCGGGTACTTCTGCTCGTTTCATTTAAAATTGATTTGCCAAGGAGAAACACATTAAAAGTATTGATTACGTACGGTAATTCGCTCACTGTTACTGTTGTGCAAAATTAATATATCAGTTACCGTAAGGACAATTTAACTATTATTAATATTACAACCAACAGCAAATATCTACATTGATACTTATTATATTATACCAATAGTTTTATTGATAATATCTTCCTCGCAAAACTGTGAACAGAAATATCTGTATTTGTACCGATCACGTTGTTACTTCCTTCATTACAGAGTCGATTCTGTTACTTAGAAGTGACGAAAATCATCACTATATAGGAGTCTTGATAGACACACTTCGATTTCTTTTATACTCAGTCATAAGTACGATTCAGGCAGCTTTTGTAAATTTCATTGATTCTTCCAATTTGTCCAGTTACTCTAATATGAAAAAGGACAGAGAGTAGGTACTGACTGAGGTTTGTTAATAGTTCATATACCGTTGTTGTTCTTCAAATTTTATGCTAACTAAATATCTACTTCGATATTTCAGAATCATACTGATGAATATTCGACCCGTTAGTTGTATCAAGCTTGTGCTCGTTCAGTTTCGTCGAGCAGCATACTAAATCCATCCAAGTACGCTATTAAATTATGCTCTTTAGTGATTCTGCCAGACCCCCAACCCTCCCTAATCGTCGAGAGGACCCCCCACATTAAAAAAAATGTACTATCAAAAATCGATAGAAATTGTGCAAAACTCCACTTACACCCTCCCAAATTTGACTTTATACCCCTAAACTGAAAATCCTGGAGGAATTCCTGATTGGATAGACTAATTAAGGAACTATTATTTGCAATATTCATAACTTTGCAGACGTTTACTTGTTCTGCTACAAATCTACATATCAAGTTCTTTAAAAAACAAAATCAACGCCCTTACTCTGTCGGGTCTGTTGTGTAAATTCATGTTTCTTTTATTCCTGATAGATGTCAGAATTAATCGTAGTGCGGAAAAACAATCAAACACAGAGTAGTAGGTATTCATTGAGTGTTATTGATTAATGAATACCAAAAAAAAAATTACCGATTTTAGTGCTTGTCCCATTATTTTGGAGGTGATTTTTATCATTCGTTAATTATGTATCCTGGAAATAACTCCCAAGAAATATTTGATATTTTGAAAGTATGAGTCAACTACGAATAAGAATCAGAATATAATTTGTTCCGTTGTGTACAATCATCTTCACTAGTACTTGTTACTCTCAGTTTCACAGATCGAATACAGTATCTAAACGTCTTTGACAACCCTTTTTTTCTAATCCGTTTTGTACTAAAATTGTGGTAGCTGAAATGGCGATTCCTCAGAGATAAGTCGTGATTGGACAATATATTTCAGCTAAGGCCCAAATAAAGAAACATACACAGTTAAAAACGATTTCTTGAAATTAAGAAAAAAATGTTCTTGTCTGTGCAGCAAGAATATTTTTTCGTAGAAATGAGATATCAAAATTCTTACTTAATTGAAATTGAGAAAATGAGGGTTTAGAAATAAGGTATTTTCAAAACAGTATGCTTTCATTTTTAACTAAACCACAATGCTAATTTCATTTCTAAGAAAAATTGTTTCTCAGTGCAGAGATAAAGAACATTCTTAGTTTTAAGAAACCCTGTAGTGGTGAACAGAGGGGAAAGGGGCTTTGGCTGTGTTAATCGTGTGGCATTAGACAAGCGTTCTCTGTTGCGATATGTAAGTGTTTAAAAAACTAAACAGCTTACACAAACCAGGCGGATCGAAATGATTAGTTGGTAAACTGTGCAAATATAAACAAAGTTGACGACACAAAGAAATAGTGTACTCCATTTTGTAATAAAAAAATCTGGTAACAAAATCAGGAATAAAGTAATAATAAAAAAACTTTTTAAAAATATTTTTTTCTTCAACAATTCGTACTAAAAAGTAAAAAGTAATTATGTTTATGCATGACAAAAAGGAAAAATATGGGGAGCAGCACTCTCATATAAGTCACTTTATAAATTCTTCAATTGGCGCGCCCCATGCTTTTCTTTTTAGTCATGCACTAAGAAAATACTTTTTTTTTTTTAATTTTTAGTACAAATTGTTGAAGAAAAGGATGTTTTAAAAAGTTTATTTTTATTATTTTTCGAGTTATTTTAGTATTCGAATACATTTTATCAAGCTTATAGTTTGTCCCGCAAATCATAATGAGTTCTGCAAGCAGTCAAACTCAATATCGTTGCAGACTAGTATTTATTTTAGGATAAGGAAGTTCATATTACTAAAAATATACAGAAACATATGAAAGTAACAATGGAATATTGTATTGTCACCCAACTTACGTTACTGTGCAAAATTTCATCATTGTACGTATGACACCGAGTAATGAGTTACATTAACGTTGCACGATTTGAGGACGCGATGAACCATTGTGATTTAAAGAAAAGTATGTAAAAAAATGCAGTGAAACATTAGGCATGTTAGGGGTGAATTGATTTCTGGTCTCTCGATTACCGATCGGGCTTTAGCAATTAAACTAAAAGTTATTACGACCTAATTCTGTGCCATCGGCCTGAGATGAACTAACCAAACTCTGTTGGTGTTGGAAGTACAGGTACTTATTTCTTGTGGAAATGGTTGAGAACCTATCTAAAAATGTCTTAACGGAGAATCGAACCCTTGTGTTCGGATTGCTGGTCCATTTCTCTGCCACAAGAAGTGGATACTTGTGCATTAGCGCAGGCTCGTATGGTAGGTTATAAACAGAGCAAAAGCTCAATTTCAAATTTTGTGACACTTAGCTTATTCAGTTTTGTAACGTCACGATTATTCGAAGAAGAATAATAACAAACGAGTTTTAAAAAAGTGGCAGGTGTATTTGTATCTGAGACGATGAACAATTATATTTCGGGTAAACATTTAATGTAATGAATTTATATTACTGTACATTACAAGCATCTACAGCAGCTCGTAGTAGTTCTGAGGGCTTAGACGTCCCTTGGAGAGTTTTTCCAGGGAAAGGAACTAGCGGCCATGATCTCTATTATAGTTTTGATCCCAACATTCGCTCAGAAGGACTGAGAAAACCACTTGTAAATTATCATAAGAACACTATGAACCAGTTCTAGCTTCCAGTACACACTGGAAATCAGCAAACTATCGTTGAGGGCTGGGCATAAACAGAGGAATTAGAAATTTTGCAACAACCCGAAATCGAATTGTATTTATGACCTTTAGACATTTCAGGCTCAAGCTGGGGTTAAGTGGGACACAGGATATTAGAAGGGAGTCATCTCGTAGTGTGACTGAGAAGAAACCCTAAAAAAATAACGCATTTGGCATGGTTGTTTGCTGGGATCGAACCCAGGACCTTCTGAATGCAAAGCCAATACTCTACGAACAGAGCTACGACTGGTCGGTAACATCCGGGAACTGTAACAAAAAAAAATTGTGATTCCTAATTTTCAAATGTAGAGGAATTTCGGGATTTCGAAATTGTCAGAAAGTCAAATTCTAGAATGTCAAACAATTCGAATAATCTAATGTTGGAATTCCGGAACGCTGGAAAGTTTCGAATTCCAGACCTAGCCTTGTATATCCAAACGCCCCTGATCGTAAGTAGACATGTCATAACGTAAGTTCTTCGTGTGTTTGTGTGGGTGTTTCTATTACATCCTGCACACAGAATTGTGTGTTTCAGGCTAACAGAAAATGCATGGAACTCCCATGATCAATGTTTGTAGTGATCAAAGTGAAAAATCACCACCGTCGTCCAATGACAGTTGGATCGAATCGACATCAACACTGGGCTTACCGCAGTAGGAAGTGCTCCAATAATGCCACGACCTATGAACTTCAGGAATTCCTTTCGTCTCGTAATCAATACGCTCTAGAACAGTACATTTTATTTGTTTTTTTTTTCTTATCTCTCGGAGAGAAAACTCCCTTTGAAAAACGATAGTTTCAAATTTCTCCAATTGTTTGTGGAATAATGGAACTATATATCAAAATGCCTTTTTCCAACTAACTTTCGTATTCCCAGAAAGAAAGAAAGTAAAACGTATATTAATTTTTAATTTAGGCTGTTTAGAGTAAAAAAAAAACCTTTTTAAATTTACAAAAAGAGTTGACAGTCTGTTTGCCAAGCCGTGATAGTACATTTGATTCTATGTACGTATTTGTAAAAAATATTCACAAGAAGACATCATACACTTGGAATCATGGATTACGATGGTAATGCCCTAGCTGGAAGATAGATCATAATGTGACTTGAAAACCAGCGAAATACTAACACGCTATGCACAATAATTAATGAATAAGCCTAATTAACAGGGGAATGTGGTGATTCACTCGCACGCTCCACTTAAGCATGTTAATTCATATTGGCTGTGGTTGCTAGACCGTGTAGTTTAGTGGATAAGTGAGCTGCCTCTATGCCAAAAGTATTGAGATCGAATCCCGTCGGTACTATGTTTTAATTTTAAAAAGATTATTAGTAAGGTTTGGAAACGTTCTTATAATATGTTACATATGCATTTACTTCGAAATACAACCATCAAGCATATTAAATAACACGAAAGTGTTATGTTCGAAATTTGGCTGAAATATCACGGTAAAAAAAATGGTTTCTTAAAATTGAGAAAAAAAGTTCTTATCTGTGTACCGAGAAACATTTTTTTTTAGAAATGAGATATCAGCATTTAATTTAAAATGAGAATATGCCGGGTTAAAAATAAGATCACTGCCAGGTTCTTATTTTCAATTAAATGTTGATATCTCATTTCTAAAAAAAATGTTTCTCGGTACACAGATAAGAACTTTTTTCTCAATTTTAAGAAACCGTTCTTTTTTTTTTTTACTGTGATTTATAATGTGTCGATTCTAGAATTCGTTTCCATTCTTCTGTTTCTATGTTTTAAACAGATCAAATGGAATGGCCATCTTCCAAATAAATCTATATAGGCTTACGTGGTAGAGACCTCTTCATAAAGTCTTTTCCAATTGTCCTATTATAAATATCGTTTTAAAACCTCTGTTCTCATCTAGTGATAGAGGCAGTGAGACATCACTGGCAATCACCGGACAATTGAAGAACATTTCATTTGTTCTTTTAAAACATAGAAACAGAAGGATATGAAACAAATCTAGAACGGGCAGACTATAAATATTTCAGCCAAGTTTTCACAGTGTAGCGCTTTCGTATTATTTAATATGTGTGCTTGTTCTATTTTGAAATAAATGTATTTTTTATAAGAACGATTTCGAACCATACTAATAAAAATTATAAGGATAAAAAAAAAGCAACGACGGGATTGTATCCCAGGACTGTTGACAGCGCTTTTGACCACTACACCATGTGGTCTAGCTTGTGCAGAAAATGAAAGAATATGTTTATATGACAAGTGCGAGTGAATCGTCACATTGTTTTGTTAATTAATATTAATGATCGCACGTTGCGTGATAATACTTCGCAAGTTTTCAAGTCTTGTCGTAATCTATCGTCTAGAGCATTAACATCCAAATCCATGATCTCACGTACGTAATGTGTCATTGTCAGTAAAATTGTAAACATAGAATCATGCAGTACAGTAAGATGTTTTACATTTCACGGACAGGACCATACTTATGCACAGTTTCCATAGACGCTTTGCTGGTTTCTCGGAAAATTAGAAGTCCAGAAACAACTGAGGAGGGTTTTTCAAAACTCTATAAAATGCATCGACGTTATATTTGAAGAACACAATTTATCTTATCCATTTAGAAAGGCACCATCCCTGCTAATCACAAAATTATATTCCACTTTTTTTTCATTAGAATATTAGTTTATTTAACCGAGTATCATTTCGGGATTTGCAAAATTTAGGACCTTCTTACTTGAGACTAGCTGATTTGCCCGCCCATTGGTGCGGGGTGAATAAAATATGTTGGCAACAGTCATTGAGATTGTCACCAATACTATCTTTTCCGTGGCGGGCTGGGCCCCACCAACTTGGGAGGTTTTGATGGTCTGCGCCCTTTTATCGTAACCAGCCTCTCCGAGGGACTGGTACAGATCTGCCCCCATACGGCCCCATTTATTGTAACCTACTCGTGATGGTACACCTTCATACCAAAATTCATTTCTCTAGATTCATAGGTTTGGAAAATGGATTTTGGGCGGCCATTTTTAATGCAAGATGGCGACTTTTCAAAATATAATAATTTCTTAAACTTGATAATACACTTTTATGCTAAATTTCGTATCTCTGACTCAAGCGGTGTGGAAAATGGATTTTTCGGATCCACCATTTTGGATCCAAGATATATCTCTGAAGATAACAATTTTTGAATCTAACTGATATGATAACTTCCCAGGCGTGTCCATTGTCTGACCCTGAGTGAAAAATCATTACAATCGGTCAGGTACTTTTTGTGTGATGATAACACAAACACTGTCTCTTTCATTTTTATATACATAGATAGTAAGTTGTCTTCGGTAAAAATAACTTCGATGCGTTTATTGAGTTTTCAAAAAAACGTTCCTCATAGGTGAATGTAAATTATATTAGGAAAATTATACTTATAACAGCTCCGTACTTATCAAAGAAAAATGTTATACGTAGAATTAGAAGGCAACACATCGATTTTGATACCTCTGCTTTGTTTTGCCATGATCATATTAGCGGAAAAGTATGCAGTACGTTTGGAAATAGGATTTGTTAGTCATTTGAGGGAAGATGCCTATCGGGGCTAGATGTCTACAGTAGTGTCATTCCATAACTACGACACTAGATGGAACTAGTGAGTATGCTTTCTAAAAGGCTGGAGAGAATGTTGGGTAATAAGTCACGTGTAGACGAAGCAAGTTCTTTAAAATCAAAATACCGTATTTAATCGAATCTAATGTGAACTTTTTTCAGCTGAGTTTTATCTCCAAAATCGAGGTGTACATTAGAATCAATTACGCAATAGATTCGTATGCGTTCTGCAGGGTGATTCAAACGCATCCAGATTTTAGAGATTAAATTCGACTGAAAGAAGTGCGCAATAAAAATTGAGTAAATACGACACTTCTTTTTTCTACCTAAAGTTTATTTCCTCTAAAACAGTTTTGTAGTCAATAAACAGTTTAAGATCGGGCTAAATTCCTTGACAGAGAAGCAAATATACTTAAGTTGGTTAATTCTGATCAACAAGTATTTACTTAGACGGTACTACGAAGAAGTCATGTGTATGGGGGGAAATAGGTGAACTGGTGTCTTAACTCGAAGGTTGGGGAAAGATCCCCACTACGCATTGCATTGAAAGACTGTTTTCATTGTTTTCTGATTATCCACTCAGTTTTTTTAACTGTTATTCTCGAATAGAATGTAGCCATACAAGAATATTTTTAATTGGTAGTCTACATACGTGATCAATAGAATTTGAACGTCATTTATAGCCTTCAGGCAACTATGGCTAAGACCAAAATAGAAGTGGGGTGAGGATGTAGGAAAGAAGTCCACCAGGGCCTATTTTGGAAGTACCATTCCAGTATTAACCTTGTGTTACTAATGATTACCCTTGATAAACATCAGTCAGAATGTCCGCCGCGGGGATTGAACCCAGAACCTATCGAATCCAAAGTTAACGCTCTCCTAACTGAACTATGGCTGCTCGGTGGATGTTCAATAGAATGTATTGTTGCATTCAACGGACGTATCATTCATTATCTCATAAGGGAGAGAAATCGATTCTTTCAAGCAGATGTCACTTGATAATATTGTAACAAATATTTTCTGAACTGGTCGAAATACTTCCATACTTGGTCATGTATTTTAGTCACGTAATAGAAGATATAGCCACCAAGTTTCTCTATAAAATTTCATTATTATGGTCTTATATCTTAATTATAATGTATTATGCATCTTTCCCTAAAATAAGTGGTCATCTTACACTGATGTATGGGATAAGATGCACATTTTGATAGCTCAGTTTAAAGCCTCATTTATCCGTTGTGTGTACATGTAGCTTCATGTACTTCTGTGCGTAAGAGCATGAAAGTTGAATATTTATTTTTGCAAAGTTTTGCCATTGTGTGTCTTTTAATTACCTCATAATGGCTCCTAGAGCAAAATATGTGACATCTTCCCTCAATATTAGACAAAGTACAGATTGGTAAACGTTACAATACTGTTATATTCATATACTTCCATGAGGAAAACCTTTAATTTTAAATTTCTTATGTTGAACTCAGAGACACTAAATAAAAATATTCATAAGTATTGAGACAGTTCAAATGAAATTATATTGACGGAGTGCAATGTGAGACGCAAAAGGCTTTTATTTAAGTGGATATCGAAAGTTCTCCTGTCAAAATCAAAATTTCCTTGAGTTTGTGTATGTACCTGATGAAAAAGAAATAGTATTTATAACCTTTTTTTTTTTAAAAAAAAAAACATTGATTAAACTTTCCTGCAAAGGTTTTATAGACGTCTAGGTTCTTATCAGTGCTTTATCATTTCATTTTACTATTTTTGAATATGTTTCTTGATAATTAATTCAGGAATATGAATGTCAGAGGAGTTATTCTGTTTTCGTATTTACCCATTTGCCTTTGTTGATTTTGTAACATTTTTTTTTATTTATGGCTTAAATAACACATTTAAATTATGTCTGATTATAGAGTGAATAGCTTTAGAATCATTCGACAGTTAAACCACAAATAATCAAATGAAAACACATTTTTAAAAATGTAACTTTAAAAACGATGGTTATATATTAAAAGAGAAAACTGCTGTCCCTATCTAGCGGTCATTCGATAAGTAATGGTTATGCTTGGATAAAATATGAAAAAAGAAATGGGTTACATAGCCATAGCCCGTTCCGAGCGGGCTATGACATAGCAAACCTATAAATCTTTACGACAAAATATAGTTCTTAATTAAGGCCATTTGAATAAGAAATAATTCTAATATCAAAATAGAGCTTTTAAAATATTTCTTCTTAAAAATAATAATGAAATATAAGATGCCGCTCACAAACTTCGCTACGAGTGTCTTTTGCTTTGGAATCCAGCGAGAAATCTAAACAAATTTTTCGTCAGCATGCCCTGTTCCACGTTTCATACCCTGGAATTCCCTTATAACGAAGCTCAGAACTATAAGTTGTCGGCAATATTTCCACTTCTATTTCCTTTATAGTCTTGGCGTTCCCAAAACCACATCGACTTTGGCTGTATCAATGAATAGAATATATTTAATCTACGTTATACAATATAATACACTTCGTTGTAGGTCCCCTGTTGAATAGTGTAGCTCCTTATAATTCCGCTTACTTTGTTCGTGTCTAAAAAATCAATCGCACCAGCCACAAGGTGTAGAGAGGTAGTTAAGGTGTCGTTTGAAAGGTCTTGGGTAAACTAGCGCAGAGCCGCCAGAACTATCTTGACTGGTGAAGTGGGTAAGTGTTTCCAGCCCCAAACTCAATTTTTTCAAATTCCTTTCATTCCGTTAGATCTATCAGCACCAAAATTGGCATAAACATTAATCGATACAATAGAAAAATACCCATCCCAAGCACCCCAGTTGTCAGTGTTACCAACCCATTTTCTATAAAATTCAATTTTCAAATTACATCCTTTACGTTTGACGAAGCGTCTCTAAACTTGGCATAAATGTTACTGGACATAATAGAAAAATACTGTGAATGACCCCATCTCTAAGCGCCTCAGTTGCTAGTGTTGCCAACCAACGTCAGAAGTTTAATTTTTCAAATTGGTTTCATACCGTTGTACATGTCTGCATCAAATTTGTCAACAATATTATTCGACAAAATAGAAAGGTACTGTGAGAGTCCCCGTACCCAAGAACTCCAGTTGACAGTGTTGCCAGCCTATTTTATAAAAATGAATATGTGTCTGAAAAACTATCAAGGGACCCACGGAGCCTTCGAGATTGTTAGTTGAATTACAGCTCTAACTTGTTTGTACACACATCTTTCCTGATATTCTCTTAGTTGCTGTGTTCAACGCGTGTAAGCAATATGTACGAGAAGAGTTCGCAGTTCATAATGTCTTTCTGAATATTATTTAGCACCCTAAATAAATTGAAAATTCAAATGATTGCGACCTTAGTTTTTCAGTATTATTTTGTAAACACTGTTGTAGGGCATTTTGTTCACAATGCGTCCCCAAAATATCCGGCTTTTTCATCAAGCATCTTCACTATATAGGACGAAAAGTGACAAAATTGCTATGTATTTGATATGTCAGTTGATTAAAGTAATAGGCAGACTCACTTCCGGTAACATGTGAAAAGATGTACACCCAGATCCATATAAAATGACTGATGTTAAAAAATCAAAGACCGTAAATTTCGGTAGCATGGCAACACTGATCTACATTTTACTCAGACTCGAAACGAACATTTTGCTTTGTTAAGATGGCAACGTTGCTAATTTCTCCAACAGTTTGGACTTCGAAAATTCTTCACCGACTATTTTGTTTGAATCTGAGTGTAACAAGGAAAAAGAGTGTTTAGAGTGCATTTTTCAAAGTACAAAAGAAGTCAATTTTTTAAAGTGTAAAAACAAGACTGAAGCCATTTTTTTTTTAAGAAAAGAAAGACATACACAGCAAAAAAAAGGGTCAAGTGCAAAGTTATACTCGTGATGTCTTAGCGTGCCACTAAGCGGCGGAGCTCTCTTTCTTTGCTCCACGACAGCTCTTTGCAAAAATCTAGTAACTTACTTAAGAAAGAAAAAAAAGGTCATGCACGAGATCTTGTTTGTTCAAATCTGTCTTAATGGCTGTCCTAATCGTCCACGTAATCTTCTACCTCAGAGAAAATTCAAAAGTTTTGATTCAGAAACGTTCCCTAACAATTTCCAAACCATAGTGTGATCGTAGCGCGAATCTAACGCCACACTTACAAGAACAATTCTTTTTGCTCAAGTTGAAACGTACTTTTTCCATAGTTTTTCTCATCGGTTTACGGAAATTATTCTTCGTTTTCAGTGTGTATTTTGTTATTTCTAGTTTGTTTCTTACATGGTAAAAACGGTTTCTTAAAATAGAGAGAGAGAAAAAAGTTCTTATCTATGCACTGAGAAAATAATTTTCTTAGAAATAAGATATCAGCAATCTCATTTTAATTTAAAATAAGAGTGCTGATATCTCATTTCTAAGAAAACTATTTCTCATGCACAGATAAGAACTTTTTTCTCTCTATTTTAAGAAACCGTTTCTTACATTTTAATTTTATTGTTTGTGTCTTTAGTAGGCCTATTATTGCTTTTACAACTGTGCCATTGTTAGCAGATACTCCGACAAATATTTAACTTTTTTCAATTTCTCACATTATTGCTTTGTTTTGCCTTTCTTCTTTGTCTTTACTGCTCTTTATTCCTCCCTGTCCTTCAGTCTTCAATTACATCATTCACTATACAATTTATATTCAAAATAATGTCCTAAACAGTTCCGTTTCATATTTTCTTTATCTCTGTCAATCACTTCTTCAGGGTTGTGGAAAGAAGTTGATCTTCACTCTCATTGGTTTTCGTAAGTCTACGGTCTGTGTGAGCATCAGTGTCAAAGTGAGATTGTTAAAGGTTTGCATATTCACTACAATAATCGAGCTCTTTCAATAATGAACAAAAAAGAAAATTCAAAATCATTACGGATAGAACTCTTGAATTGGTTATGAACTTTCTTCCCTGAAAGTTAGAACTCTCTAGGCTTGAATTTGTAGGAGCAGCGTTGAAATTTCGTGCAACGATAAAATACATTAAACATATACGGAGATTAGTGCTGCCATCTTTTGTTGGAGATCTTTGCCCTACCAGTAATGTTTGTTTTTATTGAACTCAGCTTGTTTTCCAGTCGACTGCTTGCCCACGTTACGAGATATTTAAAATTTATTTCTGCGCTTCGTAAATTAATTATGTATCTGCTGCATCATCCTAGTACTCAATCGAAAATTATTTAATTGAAAATTATTTGACTTTGTACATTTAGAAGTTCACATAACATTTTGACTCACCGAAGCCTCAATTTGTAAGTGAATCTTATTCTTCGGTAATCACTAGGTTGATGTCGTCTTAATTAATTAATTGATTCACAGATTATGGTTTCCTTTTTATCTTTTTCTCCTCCCCTCTTAATGTCCTTGGTGATTGCAGAAGATTGCATGCACAAACACTTTGTGTTGAATATAATTCTATTTCGAGTCCAAGACTAGTCCAAAACTGTATGATATTCGTAAGAAAACTTCCAATCAACATTTCGGTGTTTTTTCTTTTTCTCAAAAAAACATGGTTGCATTACTGTAAATACGTTGATGCAATGAAACGCGAGTAAACTTACTACATATATATAGGCTGTTTATAGTTTTTGAAACCAAGTTTACTTTTTTTTTTAATGTATTCAACTAAATGAAATGTTTTTAACTCATCCAAACTTATTTCTTTCGAATCTACGTAATTTTAATTTCTTTTGTCGTAGAATGATTCTAAATCGTGTTGGTTTTACTGTGTTCGCGCCTATCTGCCCGTTTCTCGTGGAATTGAATTGATTAATGGCCTTTAGGCTTCTCAGATCCAGGCCGGATAGGGTGGGGGACATGATGCTGTAATCTTGTTGGCCAGGGCCTAGTTAGTAGGAACTATCCCGGCATTTGCCTGGTTTGACTGAGTAAAAATCCTGGAGAAACCTCACTGGGATTGTTCTCAAGATCTTCCGGTTGCCAAGTCAACTCTCTGCTGACTAAACTACTGTCGTTCGATCCGTTTTTTGTGGATAAAGAGAACATTGCTTAATGAAAAAGTACACTTCTCGTACACTTTATTTGAGTCGATTTTAATAACTTCTTTCTCTTTTTTTTACATATTCTCTCTCTCTCTTTCTCTCTCTCTCTCACACACACACATACACACACACACTGGCGAGAAAGGCAATACGGATCAAAGAGGAATTGTGATTGGCTCCGCGAATTCTATCAATCGTATACATTCAAGAGCAAGTACTGTCTCTTGTTCAGGTTGTTCGCTGCATGGCGCTGTCGTCATAAAATCATGAGACTAGCAATAACTCACATTTTTAATAGAACGCTTAGTTTTCTTTCTGTATTAAATAACTTGTTTGTGGTTCTCTACAAGCAATTAATCTGAGGAGGTTTGCAATCATAAAACCAAGCGCTGTTGATTCACAAACGAGATTGTAACAACTATTACAAGGCGAAAAGGTAAATAAGTTGTGACGGTGTTGAGAAATAAACGTTGTATTTATTCATAGTTGTTTCTCATATTTCTGTAAATGAAGCTCAAAGTTTCTTAAACAAAATTCTAAAGAACAAGTAGAATTTGATAATAAATAATATGACATTTTAGACCAATCAAAGATATTTCAGAAGCTCCTGGTTGTTAGAGTGGTTAACGCTGTCGATTTTGGTACTCGAGTCCTGAATTCGACCTCCTTTGGGTATTCCTTATTTAAGTGTTAAGCCACCCAGCATTATTATTAAAACTGGAGTGTTTCTTGCATTAAGAACTAGCGAACTCCGGTTTCCAATCCTAGATAAAGCATTTAGGGGTTGCTGCGTTAGACACGTCACACCCTTTTATAACAGAAGCCTGTATGTGGCCCTACATGGGCTGTTGACGCGATGAGTTCAGTTCAACAATATTTCAATGTACAATATTTTATATGTAAAAGATTTCGAATATTGTATCCTAGAGATCTAAGCAACCCGCCTAACTCCCATGATATGCATGTTGTGTCAAATTAGGATAATTCTCTGTTGGTTCCGCAAAATTGAACATTAAAGTTCTTCCATTTCCAGACATCTGTTGGTCTTCACGTACAGGCAAGTGAAGATGGGGAGAAATTTGTTAAGTGTGTCATACATTTTCGGATTCAAAATAGTTTTATTTTTCACACACTCACATATACACATCTATTGATGCACACAAATATTAATATGGATACATGAACTCGTAACTCATTTTCATGAAAATGTGACGTGTATGTGTTGAACAAAAAGAGGCTGTTAATCGCCAATTAGGGACGCTAATGAAGTGTAAAATAAAATTCAATCACAACAAAGAAAGAAAGAAAAAAAAGATGGAGTTGGTGTCCAGCTTCATAAATAACAACACCAGAAATTTCTAACCATTGATTTAAATAAATAAACTCTGCTTCAAAATCACAAATAAAAATAGTACAAAATGCAATAACATAATATTCACAGTTACTATTAGATTGATGTGTGTGCATATTTATGTATATGTGCTTTTGAATTTCATTTTCTAAATGCAGCCCTGCCCCCACATACCCTCTTGCTTAATTATATTTGTTGTTATTGTATTTTAATTATGAAACATGTTTCCTGCACGGTTAATATATTTTTTTCAATTAATTTATTCATTTATTGCACACTTTGTCAATTGTATTTATTACTTTTACATCCTTTGATAGCATAGCTAATAATAAGGGACCTTAGACTCCCGTTTTTTTCGTCCATCCGTCCGTGTCAAAAAGTATATAATATGAACCACAAGATGTTGAGAAGTGATAGATGTGTCATTAGACTAGCTCAGAGCTGCCATAACTGTCTTGATTTTTACAGTAGGTCTGTATTGCCGATATATTTTTCTAAAAATCCAAATTTTTAATATTGCTCCAATTTCGTTAGACATATCCGCACCAAACTTTGTATAAACATTGTTTCGGTGAAATAGAAAAATGCTGTGAGGATTTTCATCCCCAAGCAACCCAACTGTTAGTGTTGCCAACCTATTTACTTTTAAAAAATCTTCATATTGCTTACATTACTTTAGACGTATCAGCACCCAATTTGATATAAACATTCTTCGACGCAATAGAAGTCGCCGTCCCCAAGCACCCCAGTTGCTAGTCTTGTCCATCTTTTTTTTTTCCAATTGGCACATGCGCTTCGAACTTGGCATAAGCATTATTCTATACCAGTGGTTCTCAACCCTTTTTTGTTCGCGGCACACTATCCCTTGTAGTACGTTCCCACAGCATTCTAACGTACGAGTTGGCAACAATGCGCGAGACTTGGTCACTTACATTGTAAAACATCTTTTATTGTAAGGCATAAAAAAAACTAATAATTTTCCTGTGTTATATCCTCACACACCTGCGAACGACAAAAGGTTGGAGACCACAAGGTGGAAGAATTCGGAGAGTTGCGTGGTTAAGTAAAACTACCTGTCAAGGGGACAGACTAATCACTGCTTCCCCTATGATATCCCTTTATTATATTCCCAGAAGAGAGTACAGAGGACAGAAGAAACATCAGATGGGTATGAGGCTATAAAGTTCCTTTTCAATATATGTACAATATTCAACGGCGTAAGCTGAAACGTTGTTGGCGTCTTGAGGCGGAAGAAAGTCGGAAATAGAAGAGAGAGAAAGGTTTCGAATATAATTTCTATACTGAGAGTCCAAGATGTGTCACAAGTTGTTAGAGTTTTCATCTTGCATTCCTTTAACGTGAATTGGAGACTAATTTGGTGTGTTACTTAGCACATAGTCTATAATTCTTAGCTTGAAGTAAAGATTTAAAGACAAAGTTCTTTAGCACAGTTGTTTGGTACAGATTGGCCAGCACAGGTCCCTGATCGTAAGCTCAACGAGGAGTTGTTACCCTAATATATCGACGATTGAAAATGAGAAAGAATCGTTCAAATGTATTAGTCTTATAATTCCTTTCTTGCACGATGATGACATCAACAAATTACATGGGTCGATCACGGGACAAGCAAATGACAGAATTTGCTAGAATGGAAAAACATATGATCATGATAATTTTGCTTCATTTTAGTTGAGTTGATTAATAATATTCTTCTCGGAAGAATATTGCGTACTTAATTTTGATATCTGGATTGAGAACATAACCTTTTAACCTAGCAGCAAGATAATGCTGTCTGAATGTGACATTGAAACAGATATTGCTTTACTGCTCGCATATTGAAACCTTCAGATATTTCAACACACATTTTGTCACTATTCTTTGAGTTATTGAACTAATAATTTGTTAAGTTGTTCGACCATGCTTTACTGTCAAAATGTTATGTTAGGTTTTCTATTTAGTTTTACCTTTTTCAAAAATGATGAGAAATACATCAATTACCTGTAATGATTGTGAATTTAGATAGTAAAAGAGTTCATTAAAATATACTCAAATAGAGTTAATATGAAGATATTAATAGAACAATTAAACGTAATGACGGACCATTAAGGGAAGCGGTCGGATGGGGCCATGGCCTATCATGACACCTGTAAAATAAATATATTTTAAATCCTGAATATTTTGCTTTTTCAAAATAAACATGGAGTAAACACATTTGAATTACTTTTACCAGCGCAATCACAGTCTCCGCGGCACACCTAGCGCATCTCGAGGAACATCGGTTGAGAATCACTGTTCTATAAAGTAGAAAAATACTGTGGGGGTCACCGTTCCCAAGCATCTCAATTGCCAGTGTTGCCAACGTACTTTAAAATTCAATTTTTCAAATAGCTTCCATACCGTTAGATATATTCTCAGTCGATTTAGCATAAACATTATTCAACATAATGAAAAAAATAATGTGTATGTTCCCATCCCTAAGCTACCCAGTTTTCAGTGTTGCAAACCTATTTTATGAAAATGAATGTGCTTGTGTGTATGTTACCTATTCAAATCTACACGCTTCAATTGATTTACACCACATTTTTTCAAACATATGCATTAAATACTGAGACAAGTCGTAGAGTTAGTCCTGGTCGGTTAATTTTCAGTTGTCAGTGCTGCCAACCCTTCTAAAATTCACTGAACCTTGAGATGTTATCAAGGGACTATTGGAGCCTTCGCGATAACTACTAGAATCGCAGCATTTTTTTCCGCTTATGGATCAAGCAAGATGAGGTGCTCAGTAAGACATATAAATTATTCAGTGTTTATCTCAGTTCTACACTACTAGGTGAATATCGAATTTGTACCTAGAATATAGGTATTGGTTGTAACTTCAATGTGCCCTTCCTCGTAAGATGCTCTAGAGGAATCTAGACATCAGATTTATGAATAACGTAAGCTGTAAATGAACAAGACAAATTTATGAAATTTGGTCAATATACAGGGCGTGGCATAAAAACGGGCTTTTTTTTTTATATACAACGAGACTGGTACTGCGCTTTATTATTTAAATAAAATAAATACAAACTCATGCAAAGCTTGCAGACAGATAAAACTGTAAGGATGAGCTAAATTGCTGAAACCAATTTAGTACTTGATTTCCCATACTCCAAGACAAGAGGTTTGTTCATGTGAGAACTGAATTGACGAAGTAAAGCAAAAACTATAGTATTAAGTCTCCTGTTTGAAGAAACAAAGAGGGCTGTGATATTTTGTGGTAATTATCTCAGTTAGTACAGTAATTTTATTGGTAATATTAGTTGTTGATTTTAGTAAATCTTTTCTTTTATAAATGATCTATCTACTTTTTCATTCAATCCAAAATTAAATAATGCCGCTTCACAAAAAAAATTAAACAGATATTATTTGCAAATCCGCATGATTTTTTTTTTTAAATTTCAAAATAAAATATAGCTATTTAATTTATAAGAGAATCAATATTAGTTCAGAAATAAGGACTATTTTCTCGAGTTTGATGAATTACTGGCCTCAGTCATTTTATAAGCGTGAGTCACATTTACGAGTGACTTTAAGGAAGTCCACCAGGGGGTAATCTAAAGGTACCATCCCGACATTAGCTTAGAATGACTATGGAAAAACTCTAGAAGTTATTTTGTCTGGATGCTCGGTAGCTGGACGTGAACTCAAAATTATCCGAATGTGAAGCCAACGTTCTACCTACTGGGCCACGACAGTGCCGGATTTAGAAATTTTCCTATGGGGGCAAAGTTTAATTTTGTCTCCCTTTCCACCGCCCTTTCCATTGTTTTTAGCCAAACAACACGACCGGCCGAGGCGACGCCACAATATTATCTCGCATCACGTAGTGTACTTTTGTTATCTTCTCTGTAGCCTGTCGTGGCATCGCTATTACTAACTCGAGTATGGCAGTAGACCTGCCTATCTGACTTGAATCGTGGTTTTGAATTTTAGAGATGAAGGTAGGTTCTAGTAATAATAATTAATATAAAAAATGTCTTAGCGCGCAGGTATTGAAATTTTGAATAGGTTTAGGTCAATTACAATTTAATAGGCAATTTTACTTCCTTTTAGGAGCTTTTATTTTTTATTTCTTAGCTATTTGCCGCCCTCTCAACGTGCCGCCCGGGGCGCTTGTTCCCTTTTGCACCCCCTTAGATCCGGCACTGGGCCACGACGCCAGGCGAAGTTAAAAAAGAATTTCTTATACTGTAAAAGTAAAGAACCCAAAAGAATAAACAATGTTTGTAACGGACGAGATTTTAGAACAAAATTACAATCAATACGTTTATATAACAAATAAAAGGAATATTTTCTTTTTTTTTAAAAAAAAAATGGAGAAGATACCGAATTAGATTTCTATGCAATATTAACAACATGAAATAATTAGCAAAGTTGGATTTCTCACAGAGGATTCATTGTGTTGTATGCATTAAAGGAAGTCTCGAATAATGTGTTGAAATATTGTTCCATATTTAGAGATACTATTTCACACAGAAGTACAATAGTACTGAGCTGAGGGGCTCATATTCAGATAATGTATTACAAATTCTCTCATCCTCCAGTCTATGTAATGTGGTCATATATTTCCTTTTCCTGTAAACAAACACAGATTATTTTCCAACACTTTCCATCGTCACTATAAATGTTCTATATAATAATGGTAGGTCCTTTGAGCAAATGTTCTTCTTCTTCTTTCCGTCTCGGTGTTGTGATTACTTGGATTTTTGTTTTAATGTCAGATTTTTTTCTTTTTTGATATAGTCAAACACTTTTTTCTATCTCTTTCTTTGATATAATATTTCTAATAAAGGATAAATGTTGGATAATTTCGTGATATTTGGAAAATTTGTGTTATTTGATAATTTCGTGATAGTTGCTAATTTCGTGATATTTTCTAATTTCGTTATAGTTGCTAATTTGAATGTTTAATAGTTTGAATGTGAATGGTTGGAAATGAAACCCAAATGCATACACATTTTTCCTGGGTACAGTCCCCTATCGATATGGATTTGTATTAATTTGAGTTTCATTTCTTCCGTTATTTCAAAACGAAATGGGTGTTTTCAGGCTATTGCATCATTACCACCATAGAACTGGCATATACTCTTATCTCTCACAAAAATACATTTACGGAAAAACAGATTTCAAAAACGTATTTCCCGTAAAATTCCAGCTCAGAATGACGTATTACATGAGCCCCTTCCCATTTAAGAAAATCAATCGGGATTTAATATGGCAGACTTCAAGATGGCGGCCATGAAGAATATACCCTGCACCAGATAACGCGTTCTACCAGGTACCCATTAATGCGTATTTGACTTCCAATTTTTTTCAGCAATTTAAAAGCATAAGAACATTTTCCACACTTTTTGATCACTTTCCAAAAACAATTTGATTTTTGAATCATCGAAATCTCTCAAAG
The DNA here is from genome assembly GCA_022664845.1 of Lepisma saccharinum. NCBI lineage: Eukaryota > Metazoa > Arthropoda > Insecta > Zygentoma > Lepismatidae > Lepisma > Lepisma saccharinum. Next base: position 6,889 of record JAGDQP010014985.1, on the reverse strand, counting down.
TAATTGCGCTTGAGTGGCCAACATGTGCAGACGCACATGCTTTGACATTCAAAACGCGACAGAAGAAAAAAAAATATAATTCTTCTCTAACCCATCAGTATGTTTACTTGTTAGTTATAAACAATATCCTTCGTTATATACCACCCGTACAGCATAGGAGTTCTGCTGGCTCCATAAGAAGACAGGAATATTACTTAATAATTAACAGGCAGTGGCAGGAGACCGTTCTGTAGTCTAAATTCAAGGTACCGTACTAACATTCGCCTGGTGAGACAAATAAAGTAAGCAAACCATCAGTCAAGATGGTTGTTCTGAAAGAGATACGTACCCGCGAGTTGATCTCTAGTTATAATTTTCGCCACTAGATGCCACTAATTTGTCGACACTAAGAAAATAATGTCTTTAAAAAAAACTTTTTTAAAAGCTGTTTTGTGAACCAAATCCTAAAGTGTTCGGCAACCAGCAGAACCCCATATAATTGCTGGTTAGTATCTTTTTAGGATAAAGAAACCTGTACTAAAAATATTAAAATATGCTTTTAAAACATATAAATATATGAAAGTAAGAACGGAATATTGTATTGTCACCTGACTTATGTCGCTGTGAAAAATTTCATCATTCTATGACGTCGGGAAATGAGTTAAATCAACGTTGCAAAAGTTGATAACACCACCAACCATTGTGAACTAAAGAAAATAATGTAAAAATAGGCACGGATAGAACTCTTGAAATGGTTATAAACTTTCTTCTCTGAAAGTTAGAACTCCCTAGGCTTGAATTTGTAGGACCAGCATTGAAATTTCGTGCAACGATAAAAATACATTAGACATATACGGAGGTAGTGCTGCCATCTTTTGTTGGATATCGTTAGTTTACACAAATCGTAATACCATACATTTTTTTATGCAATCAATGTTAAGCACGTCGAAATATAGCAAGTTATTGAGTTCCAGCTTCTCAATACCACTCCGCATTTGATTGTGTAATATCTTTTTCCTGTGTCGTTTGAGGCACACCCTGACCTTTCCCACCGTGTGTTACTTAAGCATGCACAACACGCATGGCGTCGGTTCGCTTCCAGACTGTCGTGAGCGAACACAAAAGTTATTGGAGCCTTTAGGGAGGGAAAAAGTCTCGCCCAATCTCTTCTTTCTCTGATAAATCCAACGAATTTTAACATTACAAACGACCAGTAGATAACATTGGCCTACGGGTCTCCTAAAACGCTGAGAGGAATATGATTCTAAAATTATGATCAAAGGGATCTCAGACCGTTTCCCGGGAACGTCGTTCCATCTTAATTAGGTACTACTAACCAAGTTGCAATCTACAGGAATGTTTCAGTATAAGTTAATGTTTGACGTGAATTGCTTGCACAAAGAATACAACTTTATTCCGTTTTCGTTTATATATGAATGACAGGGTATTCACGTCAGAAACTTAAAGACGATTTTCAACTTCCTGTCATCTAAATTTGTTTAGATAAATGATTCTAAAACAGCGTACCACGTCACTCTGGGGTGTCGTCAAACAGCGTGACAAAAACATCAACAAATATTTTCACTAACTTAGTATATTAAGAGAACATGTGTAATAGTGATTAAACTTTTTTAAATAATGCTTTTTACTTTGTTTTAATTTTTTATTTATGGCCTTTAGACATCTAAGGCTCAGGCCGGGATAGGGGAGGGGAAATGTTCCGGAAGGTATCTGCCAGGGCCTATGTTGAAGGTATCATCCCGGTATTTGCCTGGTATGACTGAGTGGGAAAAACCTGGAAGAAACTAAATCAGGATGATTGGCTGCTTTGATATAACCCACGATCTCCCGAATGCTAAGCCAACGCTGTACCACTGAGCTACGGCGGCTCGGTAATGTTATTTACTAAACAAGAGGTACAATTACGATGCAAATACTCGTAATAGGTAATGGAATGGTTTAAAATGATTGAGACAATATCACTTTTAAAATTTAGTGAGAAATATGGGGCTGTTTACTACCTATTGCTATTTTCTGCATATGCATGCTGTACTATGTGTCCCAGCTTTAAAAGTTTGAGCATCACTGTTTTAGATTGTCTGACAGTAGGTATTGACAACCTAAGAGATTCGTATCTTATCTTGGAACCGAACGTAGTTCTTTTATTTCTGAACAGTATCAAACTTTAAAATTCCTGCAGTATTTTTTTTTTCGTTACAATCTAACTGTATTTCTATTGGTTAGATTCAATTCTATAAATAATCTATATTTGGGTCCTATAAGCCGCCCTACGAAATACACTTTATGTTCTCAGGTAATCATTGGTACCATGCGTTCATATAAAAATTCTTTCTGGTCCTCATTCTTACAAGTTAGTAACAAACCACTAGATCTGATGGCTGGCCTTATTGGAAAGAGGACCTATGATGGTACCTTGGGTTATTCCTAGTATTTGAAGGCGCATGAAGCATGACAGTGAGCATGTTACTTTTCGTGCCCCAAATCACAAAAGTGTGGATTCTATTGCTGGCTTCCACACATACACCAACAAAACCTTTCATGTCATTCACGGTGCTAATGCAAGTACTTCTGTCCTTCAATCGTGTCTCTCAGCAAGATAAACCGATGATAATTTCCCATTATCTTCAATTGGATGGAGGTGCTATCCATGACCAAAGGGGCTTGAACTACATTTTAATTAAACTCCGAACTGCTCCTCGGCGATCGAATCCGTAAACCCCGAATTAAACCGCATATCATAATATCATTTCAGTAGGTTGAACTTTGTGAAGTACATTTATGTCGTTATAGTATCTTTTTACTTCGATAGATGGCAACACATGTACTTCATTTATGCCAATCTTAGCAGATAACCGCAAAATCTTATAAATGAAGCTCAAAACTTGTCATGATGTTATTATAGAAGGTTATATCGCTGGCCCAATCTGGAAGAAATTTTTGCATGTCCACTGCATTTAACTAGAGCACCATAGACTGCATGATTTTAACATTTCCAATATGGAGATTGCTTGACACTCCAGCGCCATCTGTCTATACTAAAAAAAAAAATATTGTCTCATTCAACCAACATATGTGTTGTCCGCGTTGCTTATAGGCAAGGCTATTATTGTACATAATAGAGAAGAAGAAGAGATGGGAATTGTAACTAATTCAAGTAACAGCAAGTGATTGCGTGACTCAGCTGTTTTAGTTGGTAAACGAAAATAGGAATGATTGTCTCGAGGTCTTGAATTGGTAATCAAGATTGAGATAGTTCAAAACTTCCTATCAATCAGACATACCTGAATGTTGGAATGAATTCAGACCAAGGCTGTTTCCTTCTCATGCCATTTTTCTTGAATTTGTTTAGCAAACAAGCAAGGAAACGACTGTAAGTTAATGACAGTAAATTAAAAAAATCCGCATATGAAAAATGTCTTCAGTCGTCATAACTCTGGACAGTTCACTAGTGTTCCCTTCTCTCACTTCCGTAAGATCTGACTTCTTGTCCCTCTTCCGATAACTAGTCTATCGTCAGGGGAGCATTTAAAATAATCCTTGAGTAAATATTTTGTGGACACTAGATGATGTGTGGAACCACCAATACAGCTGTACAAACAATCTGTCCATTTCCTCTGCGTGCGTGTCGAACACATACGAATTGATATGATACTTACGAGAGATCATTTGGAGAATGACGGAGAACGTTTTATTAGATGCTAATAATATTTGCAGAACAGGTTGGACTTTTGGCAAAAAATTTCCACTTCCTCCCAATTTTGGTTGATCCATTTCGTTTCGAAACCATATCTGTATTTCACGTTTTCTTTTCTACTTTTGACGGGATCCGCGCACCTATCATGTTTTAATGGGAGATTGAATTCTTTACGTAACCAATCCGAACACTTCTTCGCAATCGGATCTCTGTTCCATTTGGCCTGTCCCATCTGAAAGATTCTTCAGAGCGAAACACTCTGGGAGCTTCAGCTACTTCCTGTGGCACTACGTCAGGTATATCCTCCATTCTGTCTGCATTCTTCGTCATCTCAATGAGGCGTCCGTTGTTCCCTACTTTAACATCCTCTTTTCCATTTAGAATATTGAATAAATCTCGACGAGCGAACGTCTCGACGCCCAAAAGAACAGTACGTAATTGCCTCAAGTAGTATAACGAACTAATAATATTTAACAAAGTCAGAACACAAATTAGCATAAATGTACATTGCAATGGTCTATGGAACACCACATGTTTCGAACAGTGGGCAAGCGGAAGTAGATGGAATTAATCTGCCTATGAAATACGTGTATTAATCTAGATAAGTTCATGCGTTTTAATTTTAGCATACGCACTCACACGCACAATTTTGTAGATCTACACGAAGTTTGGATTTTAGGACAAAATGTAGTAAAAAATGGAGTGTATATTTATATTGACATTTCCTGTGCTCGCTAAGACTCCGAACAAACTTCTCAAAACTGCGCACCTTCCCGTACATTTCAACTCTTTTAAGAACGAGTTAGTACACATCTGCACTTTATAGCCATGTACACACTATCATAACCACCAAAAGAAATTTTCACATTTCACGAAATCGATTTTTGGCCAGCTTCTTCTTGATTTGGCCCAATGTGCACTGGTAGTGTGTATAATATCATTCTCGATAAGCTGCCTCAGAAGTGAAGCACGCCTTCTACAAGACAACGTTAGGCCCCATGCAGTTAAGGTGACTATGGAAACGTTGACGGAATTGGGATGGGACATTATACCATACCCTCCATACAGCCCTGATATGTCTCCACGCAACTACCACCTGTTTGTCCCATTAAAATTAATTTTGGAAAGGAAGAAGTTCAGATGAGATGTAAAGATGAAAGCGTCGTCTTGTTTGAAATTTGAATTTTATTTATAGCCTTTAGGCTTGTAAGGATCAGGCCGGGATAAAGGAGGGGAAAGGATGCGGGAAGATGTCGTCCAGGGTCTAAGTTGGAGGAATGATCGCATCATTTGCCTGCCGTGATTGACTAAAAACACTGGAAATACCTCTTAGGATGATCCGCCGCTGGGATTGAGCCAACGACTTCCCCGAATGCTAGGCCAACGCTCTACCACTGATCCACGACCGCTCGTTGCACCGTCCTGTAATATAGTTTAAACAACAAAGTAAAGAATTTTACGAATCTGGAATTCGGAGGGTTCCAGAACACTGGTGAATATGTGTTGACCACGACCGCATCATACTTAGAAAAATAACTTTATTTAAAAAAAAAAAAACTGCGTGGTAAAGAAAATGCATGCCTAATATTCATATAGGTTTGAAAGGAATGAACTAATTTAGCGCCAATAACACTAGATGTCTCTCCCATAAACGCCAATAAGTTCATGAAACAAAAATTGGCTATGTAAAAAATGTTTGTGAATACAAAGAAACTGCTTCATATTATCATAGTTTTTCATATTGTCTATCTAATAATGCAGTAAAGAGTATTTTGTAGTTACTCAGATATGCCGATGAACATTGCCCTGAGGAATTTAATAAATATTAAGTCTTAATAATATATTATTAAGCTACACTTTATGAGTCCTCTCTTGTATATCAATGGAATTTTCTAACAGTAGCTATTTTATTAATGTACTTCTAAAATAAGATATATATTTTATTACATTAAATATACCGTAAAATATTGGAAACTATGCATCATATCTATGCGCAATGTGAGTTAATGGGAAAATTTAGTTTCAAAGTAAATATTTACCGCAAAACCATATTATTATACGCTATGTGGTACGTTTTAACAAACGCTAGCAATATACTCGAGCTGGGTGTAACTAAAAATGAACTTCGTTTGTCAGCCCTAGTTTTTGTTTAACAGAAAAATATATTCGTTCTATCGTATATATTCTACAAATTAATAATTACAGTAATTCCCATTACCAAACAAATATTAATGAAGAATATTATTATATAAATATTCTATTGAATATAATTTCCTTTCCTTTTAGGCTGGCTTAATACGCCTGTTCGTGGCTTGGTGGCGCGCAAAGCTGACCACACTGCCGTCACTCAGGTGGACCCAGTTCCACCAAGCACGGACAGATGGTGTTGTAGCAGGCTCAGGACCTATCGGTCTGTAACGCCGGTGGTTATTATATTATTATTTAGGCTGGCTTATTGTTAAAAGGGCTACACTTATTTTTGGTTGAGGATTTGGAATTATATTATTAATAGAGTAGGCAATGGGTGGACTATGAGCCCTATATTTATTCGTTTATATCTTATTTAACACTTAAGTAGAGGTTGTTTTTTACTATTACTGCAAAATTCAGTATTTGACTCGCATTCAATAAAACATCAGTTTCAATATACCGCAGGTAGGCTTTATCTTGAGTGTACACTGTAAAAAATAGCTGTGTTAATTCAACACAATGAGGTGTCCCAGCGTGACTACCACTTTTGTGTGTTAAACCAACACGAAACACGGTGTTGATTTCGGTACTGGGAGAAAAAAAAATAACGGCTTCAGTGAGATTTGAACATGGATTGCTCAGTTACAAGTCGAGCGTCTTACCGACTTCGCTGAATCGTCAGGCGGAATGAGGACTAGATTGAAACAATATAGAAGATAAAAAAAAAATGTTGCTGAACCCCAAACACAAAGTTACTCTCACGACTTATGCCATGATTTAATCACTTTTCCATTGATCAATTAGGGATCACAATCCATATTCATTGAGAATATGTTCCATTTCTATGAAAGAAAGCGCAGCATTTGACGTGTTGTTACGATAAGAAAGCAGTACTGCTGCTCAAGTGTTTGGCTGTCGCCATCTTGCTTGCTTTCATAGAAATAGAATATCCTCAATGAATGGGAATTCTGGTTCTCAATTGACAAATAGGAAGTGATTAAACCT
>JAGDQP010014984.1:0-43826 GCA_022664845.1 Lepisma saccharinum | reverse complement strand
AGTATGTTGATACGGATTGCTTTAATTCTATCGGCTATTATTCCGCAGAGCTGATCCAATTACCTTCTGTTCATTCTTTTTTATTGTTTACTAACCTACAGTGGGTTAGGTTAGGTTATTATATATACAACTTTTTTTTTCTTTACTGTTTACAAATTAAGCTCCAGTGGATGGATCGGCTCTGCGGAACTTCACCCATTTTGTGGCTTACCTACTTACGTAGTTAAGTAATTCTTTATTCTACTTCTGTTTTAAGGCGGGTGAATGTACTTCCAGTGTAATTATTTTGGATGCATCCAATGAAGAGTGATGCAAAATCAAGTGGGAAGGACATGAATGCAAAAACATTTTTTCAAGGGCGCATGTGTGTGTTGGCGCACTCACATCACTCTTTGATTTTACATCACATTCTTCTGCATTGTACAAAACCGAAATAATGCAAATAACTACATTAGAAATGAGTAGTTCAATGTCATATAACAGAAGTAACTTATAGAAATAATTAAAGTTAATTGCAATGTTCTTTTTATTCCGATAAATACAGACTCGTTTTGCTAGATTTGGCTTGTGATCTATTTAAAAATGGACATGAATTACGTTTTGTCTGTAGTAAAGCATCTCAATGCTCTATGTACTCATGTGCGCATTATGTTTGCAGTTTTTTTGTGCAAGACAATGTGAAAATGTATAGCTGATTACATCCACAATTGAATCACCTTATAAATAGTGTACAAGGGAGCTTACTACGAAAAGTTCTACTTATGGAGTGGTTTCCCTAAACTATACCCGACGGATGTACTTCGAATGTTATGAGTAACTTTGGCTAATATGTAAGTCGTGTTCATGTGGAAAGTCACGGTTATATAACTTGTGATAGTCACTACAACTCGAGAGTTCAAAAGAAACAAATTGCCCATCCCTTTTTTAAAAAAATTTGTAAATTATATATATATACAGTATATACGTGCATTACTGGAAATTATTCTACCAAGAATATTTAAAAGGAATTATGGGAACCGCTAAGGATCGATACTCAAAGGAATACTAAAGCGACGATATCAGACATTCCCAATATCAGCCTTATATACGAGGGTAATTCCAAAAGTTTCCGGCCTGACATTAAAAAATCGTGCCAATTTTAATGAGGTTCCCATGAGGTATTTGTGACATGTACTACCATCTATGGATAGCATATTGTACCAGTTTCAACTCTCTATCTGCATCCGTTCGTTGGAGCCCGTCATTTGAATGGGTCGTTAAGCGCTCACTTGCTTAAATGTGAGCAGAAACGCGGTATTCTTCTAATCCGCGATAATGCTCCAGTCCATAAGACTGTTGCTGCCAAAAAGTGTTATAACTTCAAGTGAGATTTCTTATCCGCATTACAGCCCAGATTTAGCCCCTAACGACTTTTATCTGTTCTCTAACTGAAGAAAAGTCTTCGAGGAAGAAAGCTTTCGGACGACAATGACGTGAAAGAAGCAGTTTTGAGCCATTTGCAGACAAAACTTCGAACTATTTTTTCACGGGCATACAAATGCCAATTCAAAGATGAGAAAAGTTTATTGAAGTAAATGGTGACTATATTGAAAAATAACACTGGCGTTTCCTTTCTACTACCTCTAAAAGTTAGTCAGGTCGGAAACTTTTGGAATTACCCTCGTATCAAAATTCATATTGCCTTTTCCTTTCTTTTGTTAAAGACACATTAGGAAACTATAATCTACTGTGTTATTTACACATTATACACTGCGCACAAATGTGTTACCTGTAAAATTGCTTTCAGTGTGTATGGAGCAAGGACTTTGCTTTCAGAGAAGTTCTATATTGGGTTTAGGAATGTAGCAGTTTTAAGATGTAGATTAGGTCATCGATTTGTCTATAGGGAGTTTTTTAATTGAATTTTACTAAGGGACTTTAGGCATCTGTAACTCAGGCCTGGAGAGTTGTTCTGAAGAGTTTTGGTTGTGTAAGGGCTTTGAAATCAAGAAAATCATCGAGGCTTCTGGATACGCGACTTAGAAACTGCAGGCAGGTCTCGAAGATGACTTCACACGAGAGTGGTCCTTCTCTCTGGCGGAGCTGTATCTCTAGAGCTGGGGAAGCCTGAATATATTGCAAGGATCAATCAGTCAATGGGACTGACCTTGTATTTTAAAAAGTAGTTGAGTTATAGCATAGATCTCATGAGATCTATGGTTATAGTCACAGAGAACCATACAAAGAAGTAGCCTGCACCCTTAAATTGCTATGCATTTCTTTCTGGTTTCTAATAAGTTTCCTGCCTCGCCGCTACAAGTCCCTGACCTCAAAAATTCACTTTCTCAAACATCCTGATAAACTGAGCCTTATAATTGGTTTAACCAAACTTCAAATGCTGAATCGAACATTGAATTTCAGTTGACTAGGATCCTGAATTTCAGTTGACAAAATAAGCTACTGAGTTCAGAGCCATCTACCGGTGAGGCAAGAAATTTTCTCCAAGCCAGAAATAAATGCGTAGATATATTTATGAATGCACGATACTTCTCTGTATTTATCTCTGTGATATAGCTTCGGTAGGAGCAGAGAATTGATGATTCTTTTATAGATTGCTGATGAGGGGTGATACGCAGCATAGGGAAGGATCAATAAAAGGCTGTCTTCAGTAAGGTGTGAAACGTCGGGTGTAATGGAATGCGACAAACAGTGGACAGCCTGGTTTTTATGGAAGGAGAATGTATCAACCACAAAGATTATGTGCAGTGTTTGGTGATTCAGCCCCAAGCCGTGCGACGGTGTACAGATGGATTCAACAGTTGAAGAGTGGACATGAGTTAGCGCTCAACGGAATCAGTCCTAAACGGCCCCGTAGTGCAAGAACTCCTGGTGTGATTGAAGTTGTGAATAACATTATAATGAATGACAGGCGTGTGACAATAGACGAGATAGTGTCAGAAACTGAAATATCGCATGTATACAATGAGGGATTGAAACTTAATAATAATAACAATAATAAATGCGCTCATTGGGTACCCCAAAATCTAACGTCTAAACAGAAGCAAACGAGAGCAACGAAATGCCGGGACCTCATGACCACTCTTAAATTCTTCAATCAATATGAACATTGTCGCACAGCTTGAGCCTGCATCACAACACACTGCACATAAACTTCTGTAGATATCCAACGTTGATGCACCCTCCTTCCATAAAAACCACTGTTTTCCATGTTTGTCACATCACGTTCCATTGTACCCGACGTTTCGAACCTTACTGAAGATATCCTCTTATTGGTCCTTTCCTATGCTGCGTAGGAATATCACTTCTCGTCAATCTATAAACATCAATTACTATTCCTATCAAATTACAACATTATACCTCAAGTACTTTTTAAAATACAAGGTCAGTCTCATTCAATATTGACTGACCCCTCGTATTTCTATATTCAAGAGCCTAGCCACGGCGAACAGGGTAGTTCCGAGAAACCAGACACGGGTACCACTATCAGATTCAATACGTTTTGGACAGGATTTAAGTATTGGTAAGTTCTGTCCTTGAAAATTTGAGTTTTCTGTTAAGGGAGCGAATGCGTTTATCCAAGGGGGGAAAAAAAACTACTAATTCTAGTCACATATTTCATACTAATTGTAGGAAGGAAATATTTAGTTATGCTCAATAAGCCTCAACCTCATGGTACGCACATCACAGGTTGGGCCCCATTGTTTTGTTACTGATGCAGAGGGTTGTAAAAAATTGCCATGATTGACGATGTTTTTCGTGTACATTCAGAGATTAGAAAGATGGGCCTGACAGAATTTTTGAAAACGTGTAATGAAAATGTATATAATTTACTTTTAATTGCATGTTAAACAAGGAGATTGTACAGGGTGGTTCATAAAACATTCAAGTGGTACATTGTAGGGATCTTCAACGACATTTCAAATTAAGATCTCAGATATTAAAGTTCTATCATCCAAGATTACTTCTGAAGAAATCGTATCTCTAACATAATAGAAATTAAATTAATACATCCGAACCTCATGGATATGAGAGAGGTAAATACACTGTACATGTGTAACGAAATGATCGTTATCTATCGGGTTATCCAGTAAGTAATGTCGTACGTGCGATGACCGCTGCAATGACTCCATCTGATGAGCAAAAATCGTGAAGTAGACAGCACGTCCCATAGCTGAGTCATATAGGGTAAATGATTGTGCAGCATTATGTAGAAGGAGAACGATCTACTCCATGTTTTGGAGTTGTGGCTCGTGTTTGTTTATGGCAGTGTCGGAGGACACGGCATGTCATACTGTATGAATTTCACCAGGATCATCCAGCTGGAGCAGCGGCACGAAACATCAATGACGTATACGGATAGGATGCTATGGATGTGCGAAAGTGAAGAGGTGGTTCCATATGTTACGTTCTGGGGACACCTGTCTCACCAATAAGCCACAAGAAGAGAGGAGACCTGTGCAGCTGGACAATGATCAGTGCAGTGATGGAGGCAAATTTAATGCAAACTGTTGAAGAACTAACACCATGTAACCAATTCGACAGTTCATTGTCATTTGCAGAACCTCGGGTACGTGTCGAAACTCGGAAAATGGGTACCCCATGTGTTAATGCCTCAACAGAAACAGCAACGAGACGTGGGCCATTGCTGGCCAGAATGGTGACGTGATGAAAAGTGGGTTCTCTACCATAACGTTATATGCAAAAGGCATTGGATACCTAAAGGCGGAGGGGGGGGGGGGGTGGAGAAGCAGGAACTGTGCCAAAACATGATCTGCACCACTGCAAAGTGATGTTGAGTGTTTGGTGGGATATTCGAGAAATAATCCATTTTGAGCTTTTGCCACGTAACCAGACCATGAATGCAAATATCTACTGTCAGCAGCTTGAACGTCTACAGACTGCACTATTGGAAAAACGTCCTGCTCTGGTTCTTCGCAAGGATGTGCTCATCCACGGTGATAACGCACGCACACACACGGCAAGAAGGAGTGCTAAAATCGAGAAATGTGGCTGGGAGAAACTCCCTCACCCGGCGTTTTCACCAGATCTTGCACCAACAGATCTTTCCGGGAAAACACTGCAAGATGAAGATGACGTGCGACGAACAGTGATCCAGTTCTTTGTCTCGAAAACCGGCGACTTCTTTCAGTGGGGAATTCAATAACTGGTTGACAGGTGGCAGAGTGTTGTGGAGTCCGGTGGAGACTATTTTCCTGACTAAAGGTAGTTTTTCAGGTAAGTTATCGTTGTTTTCGCCATGGTGAAAAATTACGACATTACCTATGGGAAAAGCTTATATTAACGCTCCATTTCAGGCTCCCCATCACTTTCTTCGATTTTTGAAAATGATGGTAAGACGAAATACAATATTACAATTTTGTAATCCGCATGGTGCTTAAGTAAACTCTGTGATATGAAGTTAAAAGTGTTTTAAGGATTCAATTCTAGCTGAATTATTTGGCTGCCCAGCTTATGACGCCATAACTCGCTGTCTGTCAAATTTCTAAGCTAAAAAATGAATTCTTTAAAACACTTTTAACTTCACATCATAGAGTTTCATAAGCACTATGGGGCTTTATGGGCAAATTTGATCATTATTTAAGAGATCTTTAAATTATATTAGTCGGCTAAAGCCTGAGATGCCTAAAGACCATAAAATTCAATTCAAAGCTTATATTTGATTAACGTTATTGGTTGCACTAAAAAATAACTAACAAAATTGCTGACATTCCATGATGAAGCAGGCAAATGAATTAGGATGAACGAAATTAAGAAGAGTTCTACCATCTTTGCTGCGGAACTCGTCTCCAGACCTGGAAAGTGTCACTAACTGCTATTTCACTAGGATTAGGTCACATTCATCTTCAGCTCAAATGTGAGACGGATTTAGGCTGTATACTAGTCGACGTAGAAATAAAAGTTAATAAATAAATTAAGAACAGACAGGCTTCGCTAACCATAGTCTCACACATCTTGAAATATTATCCGTGGCTCTTGCTATGCTATATGCTTCAATCAAAGGGGAAAATATGTTTCCTCGGGCTATATCTGTTATATTACTAACACTAATCGACTGTTGACATAATACCTTGTAAAATTAGTCATGAGAGCTATCAATATAATTCGAATAAACAAAGACGAGATCTAATTGAAAACTTAATGTCTTAGACCCACAAGCCGTTAAAAAACGGAAGGAACAATAATGATTTTTTAAAACACTTGTTTGCTTTACACTAACCTACCTTCAGATTTGACTCACCCTTACGATCGGAAAACACTTTTCGGAATACAACTCTGTAATAGCCTGAAATATTCGATCAAGCGGACAGAATCTACAGCCCCGTGTTTACAACAATTAAAATATAAAATCTCTTATATTATCTTCTATCTTGGAGCCATGGTAGTTCAATGGTAGATCGCTCACCTCTGGTGCTTGGGGTCATCGGTTCGATCCCAGCTCATGCTATGTGGGTTTTGTGGTGGACAAACATCGTGTGCATAGGTGTTCTCGGGGATCACCCGTTCCCTCCCACTTTCTTCATTCCACCAACTCATTCATCATCATCCATCCGGCCTGAGACAAAGTTGCCTATAAAAGGCCTTAAAATTTAATTTAAATTAAAAATTATCTTCTATCTTTTGAGGATATTTCTTATTCAAAACACTATTAGGAAAACACAATATTATGAAAATTAACCAAATTCCAAAGCATACTAGGCTCGAAAATAGAAAACACCGTTGGATATGTTAACCACGATAATGCGGAAATGATAAAAAAAAATATATAATAATAATAAACAACATTGATAAGATATTGCAAATTTGATTACTAGAAAAACAAAGGTCGAACATTGTGTATGTAGTACTATAATTCCCCCACCTACCCATACCTTTCAAACATACGTATGCATGCACTTATTTATCATTCTCCAGGGAAATTCCTTGGTAAACTTGATAAAGCTGACAGATTAACTGATAATAACACAAAATAATTCGAAAAATACTATTTATCCCACATAGCAGTTTTAGCCTGATTCAAACGTGCATCAAGCTTACTTTGAGAAGTGGGAAAACTTGATGCAAGCTTAGAAAATCAAGTCCAAAAAGTTTAAACAAGGTTGAATAAAGAATTAACGTTGAAATAATCTTGACAGGGGGGGGGGGGGGGGGGTAATGTACTTCTTAAAAAAAACGATGCCCTGGGTGAATCGATTCGAGAACCACTGGAATACCAATCTTCAATCTGATGCTATAGTCACCAGACTACGGAATTGCACGCCGTACTTGACTTCCGAAGTTTTGCCTGTACTTAGTTCATCAGATTGCAAGAGACGCCTGTAGTTACAAAAAAAAAAATAAAAAAGTTGAAGATTAGCTTACGATGAAACAGTTCTGCCACGTGATGGGACTTCCTCACACTGAGACCACAACAGAAGTGAGCGAAACAAAATTCAAATAAATTTCAAGAGTGGCAATCTTCCTCGCATAACTGCTTGTTTCTACAAGCTTGTTTCATGCTTCTTTATTAACTTCAATACAATACCAAGTATGACAAACTCAAAACAAGTGACTAACAACCTAGCTGCAAGCTGGCATGCTATCCAGGTATTAATCTTCAAACTAAGCCACTTTTTTCAGAAGCCAAATCTTTAAACCAGTTTTTCGTCGCACGTCATCCTCATTTTGCAGTGTTTTTACGAAAAGGTGGTTTTGAACGCTGCCAAAAGACAGTAGTCTGTTGATACAACATCTAATAAAAACGCCGGACGAGTGGAGGAGTTATCTCACAGCCACGTTCTTCTATCTTAGCACAGGTTCTTCTTGCCGAGTTATGAGCATGGATAAACACACCCTTGCAATTAACAAAATCAGGACGTTTCTCCAACAATGCACTCCGTAGGCGTTCAAGCTACTGACAGTAGACATCTGTATTGATGGTGTGATTGCGTGACAAGAGCTCAAAATGGATTATCAAACGGATATCCCACCACTCAACATCACTTTGCAGGTGTGGAGCAGGGCCGGATTTACCACTAGGCTCCCTAGGCCCGGGTCAAGGGGCGAAACTTTCACAGGGGCGCACTTTAGAAGGAAAAATGAGAAATCGGCATTTAAAACACGAGACGAAAAAATATTTAGCAAAAACATTAAGGAAAATGGACAATGCAGGGAGCTCCAAACACTATAACATAAGTAACTTCATATAATTTAAATTTAGGTTAGTTTGCATTAGAAATATTAAAAGAAATATTAGCACTTATATTAGGAATATTATTTATTCCTACTTTTGTCTCTGTTCACATAAATAATTATCTTCAGTAAATGCTACATGTAGAGCGTGGCAGTCATGTATACTGCAGAAAACTGGCAACAGGTATTTCATGTTGAAGCACTCTATATGCATGAACGCGTAATTTAGGCTAGATTTTTGTATCTGAGGAAAACTTAAGTGTCTTTTCTTAATTGCAGTATTGGTTTTGTCCATTCCTAGAGGTTTTGTATTCTGAAATTGTTAGTTTTTAGGAGCGAAGTGAATTTAAAAAAAAAAATGTATTTATTGCCTTTAGGCATCTAAGATTCAGGCCGGGATAGGGAGTGGAAAGGATGTGTCGGCCAGGGCATTTGCCTGGTGTGACTTAGAAAAACCCGGGAACAACCTCAGTCAGGATGATCGGCCACTGGGATTGGCGAACCCACGACCTTCCGAGTGCTAAGCCAACGCTCTACCACTGACGAGGGAACATTCCCAGCTGATCAGTCGATATTAACATAAAATATTTTTTATTGTCTTTATTCTAACGTACATATACCGAAAATAACATTAAAAGACCCACGATCTGCTATATTTTTCTGTAAATTTTTTTTGAAACTGTGACATTGGTCATATTTTCAGTAAGTAAAATATCGCAATACAGCCTTGTAGTTCACAAACCGTCAAGAAAATGAAACATCGTAGTACACAAATATGGATTGGTGGAATAGTGTTACATTTTGGTGTATATCATCAACGTGCCCGCCATACTTGATGGAGGTATTTTTTTTTTAAAATGGCAAGTTGGTCTTGTGACATATCAAACAATACTAGAATATTCTCAGAAAGTCATTACAGCTGTTGACCTACATCTTACGGTGTTCGGAGTTATTTGTACTCAAAGTTTGCCGCTTGATATATGAATGGACCCAGCAGTACAACTTCGTTTCTCACAAACCGACAAGGAAATAAAGTATGGCAATACACAAATGCGGAATGATCGAAAATGGCTACATAATTATAATTACTGCGGTGCGAAATTTGAAATTAGAAATAGTAAAATTCCTGAAGTTGCAAACGTTGGTTAAATTCTTTAATATATTACAGGACTTAAGTATACAGCGGCAAACTATCAGTGAAGATAACTCTAATACCGTAAGAGATATGTCAAATCTGACACCTGTAATGACTTTCTGAGAACATTCTAGTATTGTTTGATATGTCACAAGACCCACTTGCAATTTAAAAAAAATACCTCCATCCAATATGGCGGATTTCAAGATGTTGGACACGTTGATGGTATACATCAAAATGTAGCACTATTCCACCAGTCCATATTTGTGTACTACGATCCTTCATTTCCTTGACGGTTTGTGAACTACAAGGCTGTATTGCGACATTTTACTTACTGGAAATATGACCAATGTCATAATTTCAAAAAAATATTACATAAAAATATGGCAGATCGTGAGTCTTTTATTTTCGATATATGTACGTTCTAATAAAGACAATAAAAAATATTTCATGTTAATATCGACTGATCAGTTGGGAATGTTCCCTCGTGAGCCACGCCCGCTCGGTTTAGGAGTGACGTATTGACGGGTGGACAGATATACCGACTGATACCTACACTGCAGGGTTCAATTCTATAAACCTACATTTCTTTTTTATTTCTTGAAAAAAGATGCAAAGTTCATGAATATATACAGGGTGTTTCAGGACCTCTGGTACAAACTTCGGGAGGTGAATCTTCATATCAAAGCAAGAAAAAAAAAGTTCATATGAACACGCACCCTATAATGTATAGTTTCGGCGCTAGAGGGCCTCAAAAACATCCAAAACTGTACTTCAAGGCGATGTATTTCGAACACTAATAGCTCTAGAGCTTGCGGTCTATCGTTTTGTCAAAAAAATCGGACCTGCTCGTTCGGAAAATGCACATGCAGAAGTGATGGGAAAATACGTGAGGGATTCCCGAGTGAAATGAGGGATTCCCCAAGAATTGAACAGCGAAATTGGGGCGATCAGAGCATGTAGAGAATGACTGAATACCAGAGAACAATACTACGTTGATTGCAAGTCGATACCTCACGCAGGTGCAAGATGGGGAAGGAATCAATAATGTTATGCATGGTTGCATAATAGCAGAATGTATTTAAAGGTAATTTATTTCGAATACTAATAGCTGTAGAGGTTGCGGCCGATCGTTTCGTCAAAGGAATCAGACTTGCACTTTCAGAAAATGCACATGTCAGAAATGATGGGAAAATGCGCGAGGGATTCCCGAGTAAAATTATGCAACCACGCAAAACATTCTTTATTTCTTCCCCATATTGCATCTGTTTTTTAGGTATCACCTCGGAATTAACGTGGTGCTGTTCTCTAATAGGAAGTCATCGTCTACTTGCTGTTCGACCCACATTCACTGTGCAATTATTGGGGAATCCCCCACTTCAATCGGGGAATACCTTGCGCACATTCCCGTCGATTCTGGCATGTCATTTTCTGAACGAGAAATTCCGATTTCTTTGATGAAACGACGAGCCGCCAGCTCTACAGCTATTAGTATTCGAAATAAATCGCTTTGAAATACAGTTTTGGACGTCTTTGGGGCCGAAACTACGCATGATAGGGCGCGTGTTCATATGGACTGTTTTTCTTGTTTTGATATGAGGATTCAAGTTTCTACCAGAGATGCTAAAACACCCTGTATATATATGTGCTATTACTTTATTATTAATAATATTATTGAACCTTATTTTGTAAATAACAACATTAGCAGAGTTAATAATTATCTCGTTGTTATTGTTATTAAATGGCGAAAGAACGGAGGAGAGTTTATTTGCCATAATCGTAATCATCATGAGTATACTGCTAGTTAAACTTGGGTCCACTTTAAATATTACATAAAGGATAAACAACACTTTTACCCATAAAATTATTTAAATTCAAAGTTTCCATTATAAAAGTTGCATTTTTTGTAAATAAAACGTTACTGCGTTACTCAGTAACACAGATTTATGAACCTTTCTTGCGTGTACTCAAACACTGTTTAGTAATCAGTGATGCCATATATTCTGTGGCCTCTGCCTTCAAATAAAGCTATACTTAGCTTGTTGCTGTACTTTTCTCCGGAATTTGACGTTACTTGTAACTGTTGTAACAAAGGACTGGTGGAAATACTTGAAATTTCAAAAATTATGAATAACTCTCATGAGAGCATTTTATTTAGGGAAAAGGGAAAGTATTGAAATTCTGATTTCTGTTAAGTATGTATTCCTTTATTTGATTAGGCCTACAAAGGATTGGTTAGTTTATAAAGGTGCACATATTGAGAAGTTTTGAGTTACCAGTTTTCTAAGGGGAGAAATCTTTCATTTTGGGATATATTTCTTTTTAGTACTACAAAAGTGTTATGATATTGTCGAAATTCTGAATTTACATTTATATTCTGATAATTTACAGTATTCTGAATTATCCTGATTTTACACAACATTCAATAACACAGAGTTCCATATTTATGCTATGATACTGAAAATTAAGTAACCTAACCCAACCCATCTCTCTCTACAAATCTACATGGGAAGAAAATACTCAAGTATTTAGCAAACCATCTTTAAAATTTATTTTTAACTTAACAATAATTTGACTCAACGTAAATGCCAAAGAGAAGGCAATGGTAACTTATAAGTGCAACTTAAGTTGGAACTTGCATTTCTGTTCCAAATTACTATAATTGTTCAAATTTGGACAGTAACAAAGTGATTAGTTTATATATTTTACTGATGATGCAAATACGTATCATATTAACCATGAAGAAAATCCACAATATTTACACGGAAAAATACAAGCACACACATAAAAAGCTATTTTGGGAATTTTCCGCCTAAAAATAAACACCTGTGTTTTTTACATCACTAGGTGGGAAGGGAATTGACGGGAGGAGGATAAGGATAAGGGAGTGAGCAGGAGCGCTGTAAGTCATGGACCTAGGGCGTCTAAATGCATAAATGCGGACCTGTGGAGTTCCTGTGTTTGCACGTTTCAGTCCCCCACCACAATGCCGTTTGCATGTAAAGTTATGGTAGAGAACCCACTTTTCATTCTCTGTCATTATTGTCCAGAAATGGCTCAAGTCTGTGACGGATGAGCAGGGAACTGCAGATGTCAACTCGCTACTGCTTCTGCCGAGGGGTTAACGTATGGGGTACATGGTGTGAGTACTAGATGCCCCAATATCCAAATTTGTTTTAGTTTTATTAACCCATCACACTTCAATCAAGTGTGGTCATTAATAAAGACACTTTAGTTAATGTCCGCCATCTTGCATTTCAAGGATGTTTTGCTAAATTAAAGCTGGTGAATATATTTCAATGGTCTGAAGTTCATGTTGAGGATATGAGCATCTGAAGACAGCTAACTCTAACCATAAAGATATTTGAATGGACGCCATCTTGGATTTAAAGAGCCCTTGAGTTAAATTAGAATTGGTAAATATCCTTGATCTAAAACTGAGATTCAGAAAGTTACAACCTGAAAGTATGTCAACAAGAAAGTTAATCAAGTCGGGTAGCAAATAGACATATTTGAATAAATGGCCGCCATCTTGGATTTAAAGGGTCTTTCCGTAGTAACTTAACGGTTAACGCTTTACTGTTAGTTAAAAGTGGTTAATGATAGGAATATCGTAATTTTCGTTCAGTACCATAAAATACACTTAGCCTATAATCTGAAAATCACTCAAATAGTACGGTCAATAATTATTTTTTAAATATTGGGCACCATTTTGGATTTCTTAGAGTTCTACATCAATTTCAAAGTGCCTCAATATCTTAAAATGACCTTTTAGGCACCGCCATTCATTATGCCAAATGTCATGCTTTTATGAAAAAGTACACAATTCTTTGAAATTTTGGGATTAATCGGCCCCACTAATAGATAAAATATATTAAATTAAATATACGGGCACCTACATGAAAGCATACTGTAGTTATCAGCTTTCAGTAATATTTAATAACTATCATAAGCTTTCGGTATTTTTTTTTAGATTAAAATTTAAGTGAGGGTCACTTACAATATTATATTTAATTTATAGTGCCTACATTTTGTGTACTGAAGTTATCATTTATGTTATTTCTTTACAGAAAAAATGTGTAGACTTAATCATGGTAAGAATTTTTTTTTTTTTTTTTTTGCGAGCAGTGTACGTTGTTGACATTAATTTCTACCCTTATTTTCTTTTTAAAAATGCTAAATTAAAATAGAATTTTATGACGATCAGTTTAGCTTTTTGTGGCTTGGTTTTGCTGAACAAACTAACAAGTAAGTTAAAAGATTTTTTTAAGTTCTGTATAGTTCTTGTGAAAGCTGGAAATAGGTGCGTATCAGCCACCATTTTTCAAGACGACGGGTGTAGTACAACTTTGATTTGTGGATACTTTTCATATGTTACTTGGCTGGCCAAGTACTTTCTATCAGTGTTCGATTTGTCGCGGAGGATGCCGGGTATTTTCCCTGGTGCGTGAAGATTTCATCCCGGTTGTTGATTCCGAATGTCATCCCAACCACGGATAAAATATTTATGTAACTGCCCAAACAGGTAGTAGTATGTTGAAACTTATACAGCAACCACTAGTTTTAGGATCCCCCTCCGTAACTTGCAACACATCGAACACTGCTTTCTATATACAAAACTCCAAGCTTTAAAGATTTTTTCTTAACTGATCTAAAGATTTTGGCGTCTGAAAAAAAAAAGTGGTTTTCGTTTTATGTCATTTTGTGGTTTTAGAACTGGTCAAATGAAACGTGGAAACCGTATTTTTTTTTTTTTTAAAAAAAAACGTAATTTTAGCAGACCAAACTACATTTGAACCTTTTTTTGTTTTTCGATGTGATGCTTAGTTTCCGCGAAAATTAAAAAAAATAATAATTTTGACCGCCATTTCCAGGATAGCGGCCGTAGGTTTGATTTTTGGGGGGACTTACGGTACATTTTTCACTCTAACTAAATACATCTATTCTGAAAGTCCCATGCTTATAAGGTGTTTTTTTTTAAAACTAATTTTCATATTATGACTGAACTATACTGACTAAAACCTTTCCATATTTCGCCTGGACACAAGCCCTCGCCAAGAGACACAGTATTTCTGATATGTGAAGGGCTTAGACCATGCTGCCTGCAAAGCTCTTCTTTGGGAACAGCTATAATAAATAGACTAGGGATGACAAAACAGGTTTCTTAAAAAATGTGCCCAAGCGGCCGCCCATTCTGACAGGTTATTCCAGAGTTTTCCTGTAATACCAGATGAATCACGGGATGTTACTTTCAAACTGGTTCATCATTTTCCCTGACCTAAAATTGCAAGATCCTACTGGACTAATCGGTGATCCAGACTGGTGCTACCGTAAGTCCAGAACTCATCCTGGGGCGCTGGGCCGCGGTGGCTCAGTGGTAAAGCGCTCACCTCTGGTGCGTCGGGCCCCCGGTTGGAAACAGGCTCGTGCCATGTGGGCACTGCAGTGGACAAAATCTGTGGGAGTGGGTGGTAAGTTTCCTCGAGGTTTTCCCAATTTCTCCCACCTCCTTCATTCCACCATCATACATTCAGGATGGGCCATATTTGTTTAAAGGCCTTAAAATACATTCAAAATTCGTAACTCATGCTGACATGGGTCACTTCTTTTTTTAGGGACGGCGTCACAGGGAGACTGACACCTCTCAAAATCTACCATAACGCTCTTGTAGGGTCTCTGGTTCCTAAACGAGTTGGTGAGCTTCTAAAGACGGGGACCTACAGTTTTGGTAAAGTGGACCGCGAACCACTGCGTTCAATTGACTTCGGCGGGAACTGAACCCGTGATCACGAGCACAGGAAGCAATGTCCTCTCGGCCACGCCGATGTCAAATAAGCCTCGCGAGTCACGACTTCTTCAAATAAAATATTGAAGCCTCCGCTGGACTTTCTATCCTGCTGCCGTCATTGTACTTTTCCACTTTTACTCCTCCACAAATATTGTGTTGAGAAGTGCCATAGACGCACAGACGGTCATGCCAATTACTGTGTTAACTGTAAGATTAGCATCTCCAGCTGAGCTATTGACGGACGCCAACAGCAAATCTGTTCCGAATCCAGTTCGTTTCGGAAAAGTGATATCACTTTTACGGTGAATCGGAATCTCACTCCAGAACCAGAAAACCAATGCCAAAGTTGCTATTGGTGCGCCGCTGGCTGAGTCAACTCGTTTTGTGCCATCTTCCTTGAACTTACACAAACACACACTCATAGTCTCATACAGACTTGCAGGGAGTTACAGTCTTACAGACTACACAGAGACAGTCTGCTTGAGCATGGTGTTGTGAGAGGATGGTGAAAGTTGATTCTTCGTAGTATGTTAATTCCTGTGTCATTGTCCGGTGTATACATTACAGATGTTTTCCTCATTGTGTACTTTGGTGCCTTCAGTTAAACATAGCGGCAAATAATTTAGTGATTGTGAGAAATTCTACAGTGTTACATTTCCGCTCTACGATGAAGTCTGAAAACTCCTTGCGTTTGCAGGTAGGTTTGCCACCTGTTGGAAGGAATGGCGAAACAACGGATCACGTATTTTCTAAAAACAGCAGTCCCTTGAGGCAAGCGTTTCTGAAAGAACTCATACGCAATGTATATGATCAATGAGTTTATTTTGGTTTGGCGTACAAATTTTTAGTCTCGAGTAGCACCATAGCATGAGTATCATTGTGAAATTCATTTAAATACGTTACTATTAATGCAGAGGTGACATAGCGAAATTTTTGAATGACAATTACAAGCCTGCCGGAATTTGTTGGTCTTGGCTTACCGCTGTTTATCCAACACCTCTGGTCCCGCAGTTAATGCCGCAAACTGTGGATTGTCACTGTGAAGGCACGCCGGTTCGAGTTCTGCCGACAATGATGAATCCAGGGAGTGGCATCAAGGGGAGAATCACCCTAGAATATTCTAAATTCTCCGGGAGGAAAACAATCGCTTTACATTTCAGTTTTTACTTACAAGTTACCGTACATTTAACAATTCAGCTGAATGTTTTCACGTAACTTTTTGTCACCGATATATCTGTCATACATTTCAGTGCATGGTAATTTATACTTCAAATAACATAGCGTTTCCAATAGTACTTTCTTCACATGAAGAGTAGCAACATTGTTTTTTGCTCTTTGGAGGTATACATAGGTTTAAAATTAACAATAACACGACATGAGCCAAAGTTACCTAAATGACTTTTGCAAACTCGTAAATAACAATGACGTAAAAACATGGGAGAGTTTTTTTTTTAACCCGGCCTGATAAAAATTACAGAGACGCAGGAAATACTGAGTCAAAAAGGAGAATGGCCCATTTAGACTTAGCTAAATGATCTGATTATCCTCGATTCGGATATCGGCACTAAATTTCACTTACATTAAACAAATGGTTGAGTACTTCTTTCAGCCTGTACTGAGTTCACGGTGTTGACAACTTCAGTTCCAATTTTATATGAAACAATGGCCAGTGCCATAAGTTTCATTACTGCTATAAAATCTTCGTTTCATCAAAATGTATCTCTCATAAGAATTGCCTAACAGATATTCTAATTAATGTACCAGTGAAAGGACAATTGTTACTGTAATGAGAAGCACATAAAATTGATAAGGTTCTTTTCATCCGACTTGTCGACCGAACTGGTGTCAATTTGTACTGACATCCAGTTGGAACTATGTAACTTCCGAGATTGTACATCCTTCTTTTTTAATTTCATTAGGAGGATATAGAACTGTATTCAACGATATTTTAACTATTCTTGCATCTAGAAGGAGTCGCATATTTTATTTTATACCCAAACAAGACGCCGACACACACACATTCATGCACACTTACATTTATAATCTATTTTTAGAATTGAAAGATTCCTTATTGACAGAGGGGTTGACTAATAAGAACAACTACATTTCAAATACATAGTTCCCAAGTTAAAGAATTCTAATAGCCTTATTTAAATATCAAACGAGAGAGAAAATATAAACTGCTGAGTGCTCGAATTCAGAATATGTTGACTATCCTGCTTGTAAGAATTCTCAGACCGACAATGTCTTTACAATCTAACTATTCAAAACATTAAGTAATTTGATCAGTTACGCGGACTTTTTCCGATTGGGACAATCATTATGTCAAGCTGGTTTGTCAACACAAACCACTGAACTGGCTTGTTTTTATGGCATTCTGCCATCATTGATTCGTGTCAAAAAAAAAAAAACTGACAATAATGCTTTATCTACAATGCATTAATTATTTTGCCATTGCGGTCGGCGGGTCAGCATTTTTTTTTCCCTTGAAAAAAATATTAATTACTTACACTTGAATTAAATACATCGTACTCACTGCCAAGCACATATCTGCGATAAGCTATTCTCACGTTAATAATATTTTTTAATGCTATATGCTGGGCTGTAGTCGAGGGGCGTATACCCACTGATTAACCTTACACATTACCGTATACCTTCTGCAAAGATGCGTATGTCATCTACTTTCTTTTGGTTTATTTATTTAATTTCCATATTCGCCCAGTGAAATTATTACAGTCATGTACTTTTGGTTCCACTTGGAACAAAATGTTGAGAAGAGGAAGAGGCTATAACTACCTGACGTGCGTTAGCATATTATCACAATCTATTGACTACAATAATACTTTTGTAGAAATACGCATATAATGTACAGTCAATTTGAACAGAACTTTTGCTAGCTTGGGTGCAGGTTTTTAGTAGTATGAGATTTGTGTTTTCAAAAGCAAGGTAGAAGTTTGACTTTTCGATATATGGAGTAAGTCTTATAACAGACATCAAGTGAGTCATATACAATCTATTGTCAACTGATATAGATGCTTCGTAGTTATGTGAAAGCCTCAACAATCTTCTTGTTTCTTCCTCCCTCAATGCAACAAGTTATGCATATAATTTCATTGTTTTTGCCTTATTGGAATAATCAAAGTATTTCGATTTTTTGTTTTTGTAAAAATTAAATAAATATTTCATTCCTATATTTAATAGAAAGATGAAATTACAAACTAAAAGATTCACAGCGTATATATACCCTGCCAAAATTCTAGGACTACAGCACTGGCTATATAAGTTGCACATACTAATCAAGTTGAAGTGTCCTATTAGCACCCCATCCACAGTTTTGTTCTTACTAACACCACCCACCCATCTTCAAACAATATCCGCAAAAACGTTAACTTACGACATTGTTAAAATTAATATTCCATTGTGAGATAATGTTAATTACATTTCAATTTATTTATAACCTTTAGGCATCTCAAGCTCAGGTCGGAATAGGGTGGGGGAGAGGATGTTGGAAAGTAGTCGGCCAGGTCCTAATTAATTAGTAGGTATCATCTCGACACTTGCCTGGTGTGACTCAGGAAAAACTATGGAAAACCTCAGTCGGGATGAGCGACCGCTGGTACCATTGCCAGGACCTTCCAAATGCTAAGCCAACGCTCTACCAACTGAGCTACGACTGCTAGGTACCAGATATTGTTATTGTACCGCGATTGTCCAGTGGACACTGGGGCTGTAAGTTTTAATTTGGATAGCAGCAGGTTAACCCGTGCTTCAATAACATACAATAAACCAACATGGCATAAAAAGATGTCCAGCTTCTATTTTATCCAGGGTTTGCCAAGGTGGGCCCACTTGAAAAAAAAAAAAAAAAAAAACACTTTAAAACCCAGTAGATTTTTCATTAGTTTTGTCTTTAAATAATTCCTAAAATGAGGGCACTTTACAGAAGTCCATAATAAAGAAAATCATTGCATTTTACATTGTTAGAACACCACAATCACGACTGTCATTCTAACTGTAGAATAATATTGCTACCGTATCTAAAATTTACAGCACCTTTAAATTATTGAAATACAAGGAAGTATTGGAGCTAAGTCAGTACTCCAAACTAAAAGCACTTTCCATCTGTTGATTTCTTAACCGACTAGTGATGCTCTTTACTTTCAATCTTTATTAACAAATTACTTATAAATGACATTATTGTAAAATTATAAACTACGTCTTTGTCGTATCGAATTCTGTAAAAAATTACTATACTCTACAAATATTATCAATAATAACAAATTTTCAAAAAGGTACAATATTGATACAGAACTTATAGGGGTGGGCTAGCCCGGCCGGGAACCCGGGAATTCTCGAACCCTTTTGTCTTGGAAGCGTAATTTTACCCAATAATTAAGGCCACACTTAATCCACTTTTCCTTCCACTGGTAACGTGAGGATCTTGCCGATCTTCCAAAATAGCAATTTTGACACACAAGACTTATCACCAACATAAAGGCAATGTCGAAGTTATAATGTCAGCAGGTCTACTGTAGGGCCCCAACAAAAAACAAAGAAGGTGTAATGGAAAATCTGATCAGAGTACTCTAACGACCCTTGCAAGTTCTTTTTAGGATCCACGCATCATAACGCTCACTACCACGAAGGACCTTTGGTTACCAGTGCGTAGAATCTTTTGGTTTTCCGGGTGGGCCCTTTGGTTACCAGTCAGCACCTGAGCACTTACTATCCAGAACACAGAGCTAATCAGGAAACCATAAGAGTATATATTAGATTTACACAGTCTATTATGGTATGGTTTGCTGGACGGCCAAGTGATACTGGGAAGGTTGAGCGGCAATTCAAATCGTGCTCAGGCCATGGTGGCTCAGTGGTAGAGCACTCACCTCTGGTACGTGGGGCCTTCGTCCGATCCCGGTTAGTGCCATGTGATCTTTGTGGTGGACAAACATCGATTGTGTATATTTTCTCGGGGTTCTCCCGTATCCTCCCACTTTTTTCCCACCAATTCTCCCATCATTCATTCGGCCTGAGCCAAAGTTGCCTAAAGGCCTTAAAATATTTTTTTTCTAAAAATCAGACCCTGCTCAGGCGTATCAGTGAGACCATCCCAAATGGGCTTCTCCCGTATTTTCCTCAGTTCCGTCTATGAATGGCGGGACCTACAATTACCTTGGGCTCCGAACCACGCTAATAAGGCATGAATCCAGTGCACATACTATGGAGTGATCCCTTCCTCCCCTCAGACAAACAGGTCCGCTCCAAGCTTCCTGAATTCACAATAGTGACAAGACACCGTCGTCAACTGAGGTATGTATACACCTTTACATTTGCATATATTCCTATTTTATTTCAAAACCCCTAAAAAGCCCGATTTCCCCTTGGCCGTTTTTTTTTTTCACAAAGATACCAGTTTAGGATAAAATCGGGGTTTTTTAAAAAAAGTACAAAAATTGTGTAAGTTTTGTTTTCATATGGTATAAATATCTCAGAGGACCAAATGTAAAATATTCTTCGTCATTCAACTTGTAAAGAAACTTCATTACATTAAAACGTGATTCCTATACGCTAATCTGCTCTCATTGGTGTGAAAACATTATGTATACATACGATATTCCTGTATACTCTTCATTATATCCGTTGGGATACCACTTTCCACTGAAATTCTGATACTCTGTTCAGTTGCACGTAGCTTAATTAGGAAAAGACTGATAATTATATCTTACGTAAGGACATGAGCATTTCCTGTCTTGCCTTTGGCGTCGGAACATGACAATTAGGCGCCACATGGAATTTTATTTTTGCAACAAACACCACATTGTCGTGTCCACGTAACAGCACTTTAAATACTTGCAGAACATTAGGCCTGTGTAATCCTTGAATTTTTAAAATGTAATTTGTAAGACCTTTAGGCAACTTTGGTTCAGGCTGGATGTGTGATGATGGGATGAATAGGTGGAATGAAGAAAGTGGTTGAAAAACGGGAGTACCCCGAGAAAACCCACACACGCTTTTATCCACCACAAAATGGTATGAGCAGGGATCGAACCGAATAACCCTACCTAGCACCAGAGGTGAGCGAAATGCCATTTAGCCACCGCGCTGTGTGATCCTTGAATAAGAATTGTCCATATATGTCTCATCTAACAACCATTGCTTTTCTTTTGTGCGCTGCACAGCAAGATCCAATTTTACATTAGAGAACGTCTAATAGAATTAGAACTGCCCTTTGCATCGTAATTATATGTAAACATGAAGGAATGAAGACAAAATACGTATCACTTACCAGTATGAATACATAAACTGGATATGCTCTCACGAAGTATTTTCAGCAAGAAATGTAGCATAAATACAGAAACATACACACAGTTGTGGGGAATGTACGTTAATTTTCCAACTAATCTCTCTAAGTGGACTTTACTGCGAATTCGACTGTTTGCTTGTATTTTACAATGAGATTTTGCTGAAATAATAGGTATGAACAACGGACACTAAAATTAGTTTTGAACTTATTTTATTCCAAAGACAAGAAGGATTATCAAATAGTCTTTTCTTCTTTTTGGTCTATCTGTTTTGGCATATAAATTTATAATTCATATTTATTTGCATATAGATTTCAACGAAATATACCATACAAATCAATAGGAGTCAATATTGACAAAAAGCATTTCCGTTTCGGTACACGTTTCAAAAATAAAATGAAAATGTTGTAATACATACGTATTAGGCCCTAAACACAATTATAATTATACAATGGTTCGTAGCTCCTAATCACTAAGCGTACTATTAACATGGAATTGGAACCGCTCGCGTCTGTATCCGAAGCAGAGTGCACGTGTACATACCAATATGTGACGCCGCTTCCTACCAATCCATGTTGCCACCATAACTGGACTACAGGACTTCACCATAAGCCGTGTCTAAGCATTCATGGTGTCTACATTTTTAAAATGCGAGCAAGTACAATATTCTTCCAAATTTACTTCAAATGTAATACCATAGGTCTTCAACATACGCGTAGAGATTTTGACTTGACCCGAAATAAATCCAAAATTACTGTTACTGGATCCAAAAGAAAATAATTTAAAACACAATAAGTAATTTGGTCCTTGAATATTATACAGACATATACGCATTTTTTTTGTTACTAATAAAATATGCAAAATAAGTAATTAATTACTATGTTAAAATTACTATATTACTTTTCTGATCCTTTATAATGTGACCCTAGCCCTCTTCCTGCTTAACAATTTGGCCCGCTAATAAAAATCGGTTCTAAATGAAGTACATGTTACTAGTCATTTTATGTTACAAAGACAGTTCCTGAAATAAAGGCATGCATGTAGGCTTAAATTTGAAACTGGGAAAGAATATTGGTCCTGTGTTAAGAGCTATGAAGAAAGCTGACTCGTTCATTTTTCACAAGCGAGTCATCTCAGAAGAATCATAATGATGTGTACTTTACTGTTCGAGTCGATGCCATTTCTCAAACTGGCTGCCAATTTCCCAGATAGCACGCTAGTTTATACAAAATCTGGACTAGTCTTGATTTTTCCTTGCAGCAGTAAACTTTTCCTGCTGGATTACTAACTGGAACGCCGAGGTTACACACACACACACACACGTTTTTTAAAACTAATTTTGTTCATACTTATATTTGGTCCCCTTTCTTTCCTTTCGCATTTTACACAATTTTCAAAAGTGTACGCATGTCCCGAAAATAAGTTTAACAATTCAGGTTAGATAATTATTATTTTCTTTCATTACATACAATACAAAGACTAAAAACGCAATGTGGAATCCATCCAAGCAGTGAAGTATACACACCATTACGATTTTCCTGAAGACGCTCGCTTGTTAAAAATGAATGAAGCAGGAGATCTAAAATAGGATCAATAAACTTCCCGAGTTTTGAATTTTGGCCTATATCTGTGCATTTACTTTAGAAACTGTCTTCGAAACCTAAAAGGACTAGTAAAATACAAGACAATGTGAAGTAAATGCACAGATATAGAGCAGTGGTTAGTGCAAATTTCGTGCAAACTTGTTGCAAGTTTGGGTGCTATCTGGGATGAAAAACTACTTGAAGAACGTAGTAGTAGACTCAAGTCTCCCAAACCAGATCAAGCGGTGATCGTTTAAATGAACGACGAGTCGCCCTATATGGGTTGTCTAGCTAGGATCAGTGTTTCTTTCAGGTCTTAGTTAAACTACATAAAAAATACTCCCGAAACGTTTTCAAGATAATATACGGAACATCGTTTCACACCCTTTCAGGAAGCGAGGAGCTGCGGCGGCTTAATGGTACAGCGCTCACCTCTGGTGCGTGGGCCCCGGCTCGTGTCATGTGAGCTTTGTGGTGGACCAACACCGTGTGCGTGGTTTTCTCGGAGTCCTCCTGTTTTCTTCCATTTTCTTCATTCTACCAATTCTCCCATTATCATCCATTCGGAACGAGCCAAAGGTGACTAAAGGCCTTCAATAAAATTTAATTCTTTCCGGTGAAATTAAAAATTAAATACTCTGCGGAAAGGTTTCTCTCAAATAAATAATAAGATATTTTTTTTCTATCGTCGCATTGCTGTAGGCTATATGCTATTGTTTCATCCAGTCATTTATAGTCACTGTTTTAATGTGAAACCGATACCCTACCAGGAATCTCCAATCTTTCAGCTAAGAACCATATTGACTTCAGTATAATGGCAGCAGGTCGGGTAAAGAAAGAAAATGAATATAAAACTAGGGAACACTCAAAAGAGCACAAATTATTACTGTTAATTATATATATTAAATTATTTATATTATTACTGTTAAAATTGGTTTCAAATTCCGCTTTTATTTTGTTGAAGCGAGAGCAAAATTTTGAAAATAATGACCTTTTGAAATACTGTACTTTCTAGCGGATCTGTGAAGTGATTAAAATGAATTTGAATTGGGAAATAACTATCTAGATATTGCGATTCTTCCGCAGGCGGTAGGTTAGCGAGTGCTGTCGCATACTATACCCATATACTAAGCTAACATTAAAGAGGTCAGTACTCGGACCATCATTAACTTGAAGTGTAAACAACCGATATTAGAATTCAAACTGGCAAAGACAGACATATACACAAGTTAACCTTGCTCTGAATTACATAAAAGAGACAGACTCCCATAGTTAAACACACAACGTGTTTAATTACTTAGCAGCTCTTCACACAATTCCCCTATCGTTTTCCCCTTTTAGTAAGATTTTCTTGTTGTCCCAACAATGAATTCCAAGGATGTAAATGCGGAAATGTTGAAGTTTCCTTATCCTATTGGAGTAAAAAGGTATAACAATGGGTGTGGCCTTTAAAATACAATTAAGTTAATTCCGAAACAAGTTGACTGAATATCTTAGAATGGCTGAGTCTCAAACGTAGGACTTTCCACTGCGAGGTCAATGCCTTGTCATCTTGCCTTATTCCAATGCGTCTTTGCTCGGTGTCTCATATGTTGCGTAAAGTACTGCAAGATATTGAGTGGCTTCTTACTGGAGTTTTAGCTTTGCTGTAGTAGCATCTGATGTAAGTTCCACAACCTTAAAAAGCCATTGTTATTTAACATGTTGTAACATCCAAGTAATGATAAAGATTCAGTAGGAGAAACATGTTGTTGTGTAAAGAATGTAATATAACTTTCTCTACAGTACTTATACCGTAAAAATAACAGTTCAGAAATTAATTCCACCGCAAGGAGAAATGCGTTTGAGCTTAGTATTTTTCACACTTCTTAAAATTAACTTAAATTGGAGCTCTGTAGGTTTCTCTTCTCTCTATACAGGGTGTTTCAAGACCTCTGGTACAAACTTCGGGAGCTGAATCCTCATATCAAAACAAGAAAAAAAGTTCCTGGGTGCACTATATGCTTTATGGAACTAGACAAAAACTGCAATTAGGGTGATACTATCATGCGTAGTTTCGGCGCTAGAGGGCCCCAAAACGTCCAAAACTGTATTTCAAGGCGATTTATTTCGAAGACTAATAACTGCAGAACTTGCGGTCCATCATTTCGTCAAAGAAATCGGACCTGCTCGTTCGGAAAGTGCACATATCAGAAGTGCTGGGAAAGTGCGTGAGGGATTCCTGAGCGAAATGAGGGATTTCCCAAGAACTGAACAGCGAAATTAGGTCGGTCAGAGCATGTAGAGAATGACTTAATACCATAGAACAAAACTATGTTGGTTGCAAGTCGATACCTCACGCCGGTGCAAGAAGGAGAAGGAATAAATAATGTTATGTATGGTTGCATAATAGCAGAATGTATTTAAACTTTAAAGGTGATTTATGTCGAATACTAATAGCTGTAGGGGTTGCGGCCGATCGTTTCGTCAAAGGAATCAGACTTGCTCGTTCAGAAAATGTACATGTCAGAAGTGATGATAAAATGCGCGAGGGATTCCCGAGTGAAATTATGCAACCACGCAAAACTTTCATTATTTCTTCCCATCTTGCATCTGTTTCAGGTATCATCTTGGAATCAACGTGGTGATGTTCTCTTATAGGAAGCCATCCTCTACTTGCTCTGTTCGATCCACATTCACTGTGCAATTCTTGGAGAATCCCCCACTTCAATCGGGGAATCCCTTGCGCACTCCCACTTCTGGCATGCACATTTTCTGAACGAGAAAGTCCGATTTCTTTGACGAAACTACGAGCCGCCAGCTATACAGCTATTAGTATTCGAAATAAATCGCCTTGAAATACAGTTTTGGACGTTTTTGGGGCCCTCTAGCGCCTAAACTACGCATGATAGGGCGCGTGTTGATATGAACTTTTATTCTCGTTTCGTAATGAGGATGCATCTCCAGCAGTTTGTACCAGAATTCCTGAAACACCCTGTACAGTATATACGTATAGTTCGGATTAAGAACATGATGGCATTCTGGTAAAATCGGTTTTGTGCGACATATGATTTTTATAAGATTGGTCAGGTAACTAGAGAAACTACACATTCTTAGTTGAATTAATGAACTTTATTATTTACATACGGGACGGGACACTCAATCAAGTTAACCTTGCTCTGAATTACATGAAAGAGATGGTCTCCCATCTTATATATTTGTTTATAACTTTACTTACAAATATGTCAATCAAACCTATTTAAACTTCTCTACAATGGGAATTTCCAGTAATATATATTTTTGAAGAGATAACGAGAATACAGACAATATGGGGCACGTTTGAAACCAGGGTATATTTAGGTGTCCTACCGAAGGAATAAGATTCCATGGATAGATCCTTAAAATAGGAGACTGTTGGTCGTTATCTCAGTCACTAAATAAGTTTTACCTAGTTTTAACAGAGTTTACCTGAGACTTTGCTTTTTAGCAAATTTTGCAAATATTTTCAAACTATGGCCAATGCTCGTCAACGATCAAACGAGGGAGCTATGTAGCTTGATGCGATTTCTGAGTTTGCATTGTTTGCCGACGAAAAATTATATGATTTTCAAATATGTCCTTTGTTTAGCTACGTATCAGGACAATACTTCCAACAAAAATAAACGATATTTCAATATATTTATTTTTAAAATAAGAAATGTCAGTATGAACATGCGTCGAAACTTTTGTCCATAGGCATTCACTTTATGAAATTGAGGAAACTTTGTAAAAAAAAATCGACCTTGGCTTTTTAGCAAAGATCGTTTTCCGAAAAAAAAAAAAAAAAAGCCACCTAATGAAATAATTTTCTTTATTACAATACCCAGCTATTATGATGTTGAGACGTCTGTGTTCAAACGTTAAACGACGTTACTTTTTCCGGTGGATACTATCCTATAATTCCTTTTAAATTTTTCGTAACTTGAAGTGATTGTTTGCTTTTCTTTGGCTCAAAAAGGAAAAAATAAAACAGAAACAACAGTCTTTCCATATTTTGTGACCTCACTCACCATTTACTTACAGATCGTCGGCTGTCAATTTATTGTGGCACCCAAGTAACATGCATTTCAAAAGCTTGACCTATGAAAGATGTAGCCGTAAATTAGTTGTAACAGTCATAAAACAACTCAACATCAATTTTTATTGACGAATTGAAAACTAGTGTTCACACGCAAATAAGTCAGAATGAATCTATCAAATACTCAGTGAATAAAGAAACTGAGAGTTATTTTCTTAATCCTCTTTGGCACTACAGACTAGTAATAATAAGTTTCCTAAATTTTTGTTCTTAAAGCCGTCTGGACTACGGGGCATGAGACATTAGGGCGGTAGTATCTTCCCAATTTCAACCGCAGGATTTGTCTAAGGACTGAACCTGAGTCAGTGAGAGTCATAATGTGATGATCTGTAGTTTCACCATCTTTTCTGTAACATTTCAATAACCAGTATGTTTGCTCATTAGCGGCAAAACTGAAGAAGCACTTAAAAAATATCAACCGGTATAAAATTTTCACTGTACTTCTGCTATAGTTCTGAGACAAGGTCTATGTGAGTATTCAATGCCCCCCCCCCCTTTTTTTTTGCTAACATTGAATTTAGTTTTAAGACCTTTAGGGAACTTTGGCTCAGGTCGACGATTAACTAAAAAGAAAACAACCTAATAGCTTTATCGAACAAGTGAAAACCAAGAAAGAATTCTATTATTGTTCCCTGTATTTGGATTTTGTTTACCCATCGCAAAATCAAAGTGGTTCTATTGTTTTCATACTAATCCAGCGCGAAAAGATAGATCAT
This sequence comes from Lepisma saccharinum, assembly GCA_022664845.1. Classification (NCBI taxonomy): domain Eukaryota; kingdom Metazoa; phylum Arthropoda; class Insecta; order Zygentoma; family Lepismatidae; genus Lepisma; species Lepisma saccharinum. The sequence goes on along the minus strand of JAGDQP010014984.1, from coordinate 16,016 downwards.
TACGTGTTTTCTTAATACATACGTAAGTTTATAAATGGACTGAATGTTTGCAACTGGCATAAAAACTCACTCCAAAAATAATGACACCTTCGAAAGTTGTTACTCTCAAGTTGCTCTCTAGTTGTTTTCTTCATGAAGACATGGATGGTTCAATTCCGTTCAATGAACTTTCCTCAACTACCGAAACAACTTTGAAGCTTGAATCTGACCGTAATTACCTTGTGTTCCCTATTATTTCTGAGCTGATAAACATCTTCCTTGCCTCTATTGCTCTTCCAATCAGTTCTAGAATTTCTTTTGCTCTCTCTTTCCTTTCACCACGTGACTCCGAGGCAGCTACAACTATACTTCCATTGTTCTTTCCCTGGGGGTCTTCAAATTCTATTGTCTGATCATTACGCTGAAATCATATTATTTGCATATACGACCGTATCTGACAGATAATTGAGGTCAGGATTGGGAAATAAGCCTGAATCCTGTGTTCCGACTTGAACACGCTGAGTTAACTGGTATTTGGGGAGAGAGAGAGAGAGTCATTTCTAAGAAACTGTCCAAAATATACATTAAAAGTTATATATCTTCTACTATTTACGTAACTTGCGTTTATGGGGCAGACAGGCAGCTATGGCCTAAGCCTATCACATGTGTAAGAGATTACATCCTTTGGAGAGTACTTATGGGGGACAGAGAAGATGATAGCGGCCAGGGATAGAAAGATTAAATACAGACTTTAGTGGTCAGATACATGGGTGTTGTTAACCCGAGATGGGCTGAAATGCCAAGTTACTCGTTCCTCGCAGATACGAAGATTAATAAAGCTTATCGCGTTTTGCAGCTTTAGTAACGTCATTATATATCAATGACAACTAACCAATGTTGTTACTATTTTAGTAATGCACTTCACATAAGTTAAACAGTCCTGAAAATTCCTCAGAAGAAAAACGTGAAATAGAATATCCCAATTTTAACGTTTCTTTCACACCTTACTTCCTCGTTTTCTGTTGATTGAAAGAGAAAAGGTTTTACCATGTTTATTCCATGCTCGCAAAGACCAGGAAACGTCCTGGTATTAATTTGCCTTAAATGTTTATCATTCTTACTTAGTTGACTTTGTAGAGAAGTGTTACTTTTTAATGAATGATTGTCAAACTCTGAAGACAGGTTTGGGAACCGAAAATTTCTCGGCAAAGTGAACCGATGGTGGTTTGACAGAGCCTTCTACGCGTTGGAGATAATGATAGCATCCTCAAGACGGGTTACTACAAATCGAACTCAGAACGGTTTGATTACAAGACGACAAGGGTAAACATAAACACACACAGCGGGAACGTGCTATATGACAGAATTCACTGGTACTGAATACTACTATCTGGGTTTTAGAGCGCATTAAGCCTACAGGGGTCATGTCAAATATTTTTTTTTATTACTATGGGGAAGGTAGCCAATTTATATTCAATGTACCCAGTGATTATCCGCTGCGTCGATTTTTTTTTTTTTATCTAAAATGCCAAGCTTTTGCCCATATCCAAGTTGAAAAACAACAGTGTCAAACTTTTTTTAAAAAAACTCTGTAGCGGCTGGCAAGTGAGAGATGGAGAGGCAAGTATTGTATACTCAAATTCGTTTTAAACCGGCCTATGTAGATTATTTAAGACCCTGAAAGTTGCACTATGTAGCTACACAAGCAATAAACATAAGAAGATTGCTTGAAATAAGAATGTACTGGGTCGGTATTGCTAAATATCAAAACTTGCAGAATTAAAAAAATGTCACAGGTCATTTTCTACGAATAGTGTGCAGCCTTCATTTAGTGTAGCATTCCTTGTTATAATTACTAGCAACAAAATTTGTTATTATGTACGTAAATATGTACGCTTGTTGAAACACCGAATGTTTGTAGATGATTCAGCTTGCTTTTATCTGCTGTAATGTTGATAGTGAAAGAGAAGAAATGCCACATCCGGCATACTTGAGGTCGTCACGCAGTTTGTTCGCTGGTGGGTACAGTTACATGATCCGCGTTGCCTTGCCTCCCGTCCGTTCCTTCGTTTTCCTCTTATTTTATAGCTACAAAAATAAACTATTAGACATACCTGATAGTCAGCTATGATAGAATTTTTTTTTTTCATACATATGACCACAGCGATTTCACTTTATTATAAACCAAGTTTACGACTTAATATAACAATCTGATGCAGTAGTTAATGTGTTAGTTATTGCAATAAGTGAAATTCTCGGATTCGTAAGTACTAACATAATAAATTGGAATTGCATATTCTGATATAATTATTAGAAAGAAATTTTTAATATTTTTTAAACCTACTGCAGTGTAACTTTCACAATGGCAAATAACTTTCAGTTACTTAAGAACAATGATTTATATGGTTACAGTTTAAAGACCAGTCAGATATTTCTTTAACAATTCTTTGTTTCATAGATTTAATGATCCACCATAAATTTAAAGTAGTAACACGCAATATTGGCTACGGTAAGTAACACTGTACGTACTAGAGATGTCAATTACGTAATCCAGTTTAGTATATAATTGAATGTTCCTTGGGTTACGTTATAATTAACATACATTTCGCCGATGACAGGAATGTGATTGAAAGACGTGGGAAAAACTTCTTTTATCCAATCAGGTACATTCTACTGAACTTTATTAAATAACTTGCTCATATTGATTATGTTCTACAGCTTGTATTTAATTTTGAGTCTTTTCTATGTAAGTTGGAACTAATCGTTGGTATTAAAAAATACTCAACTCAGCAGAAGCCGGTGAGTGATGTAGACATTTCTATTTCGTATCAGTCAAGGTAGCTCTCGTTCGCTCTCTCTCTGACTTTTGATTCAAGTTTTACTACAGTAGTCTCTCTGTAGTCCGACACGGATCTCTATAATCCGACAAGGCCCGGTCCTACAGACTCTCTACTGTATTTATTCTCATCACTCAAAAGTGTATAAAATCGAAATATAACTTAATCACTCCAACTTGAGACTATGGATCCTTTCTTCCTACCTTTTTGTGAAGAACGTGAGAACAAGACGAAAATCATGCGCACTTCTAGACATGTAAAGCGTTAAATTGTCACGTTGCTTACTACAGCGGGATAAAAAAAATACAGTCAATAAGGCATCTATCTTGCTCTCGTTTTGCAAGGATTCTTCCTCACTCTCATCTAATAAAGCTGGAATGATGCAGACCCTTGATTTCCCCTCTTCCCAGGAACTTGTTCGAATTTAATTTTTGAGGTTTTTGGGTAACTTTGGCTCAGGCCGGATGGGTGGTGATGAGAAAATTGGTGGCATGAAGAAAGTTGGAGGAAACGGGGGAACACCACGCACACAGTGTTTGTTCACCAAAAAGCCCACATGGCATGAGCAAGGATCGAACTGGCGACCCCTAGCACCAGAGGTGATCGCTCTACCATTGAGCCACCGTGGTCCCCATCTCAGGAACTTGTGTTTACCAAAAAAAAAATAAACTTTTGATGAGCTTGGGTCTTGGAGCTTATCGTCAAGATACATTTAATCAAGGTAAATTATGTGCCGGATCTTGCTCAGGATAGAATCTTATGGAGAACGTTTGTTACTGCGGCGATGAACTTGAAAATTCCGTAAGCCATATAGTAAGTCCTTCGAAGGAACATTCACGTGTGATGAGACATTCAAATAAGTCTTCTCTGTCAGTAAAGCGGTAACATCGAGAATGACAGGCGCTGAATCACAGACTATTTTTTATATTTTTCCACATGACAAAGATTCTGTTCAGTTGACTGTTCTGATTTAGTTTGCTGTGGTGTTGTGTTCGAGATGGCGATTGTGCAATATATTCTTTACAACTAAGAAAACGGATTGATTCATATAGAGCCCAAAGCCGACGGCAAATAATTTTCGATTCTGCTGTTCGCGGGATATTCGTTATCACATGCCATAAGAAATAAAGATGGATGCAGTGAGTGTATTCAATACTGTCTAATTACGTCGTACCAGAGCCGCTGTGAGGTATTTCAGCGCCCAAGGCATTTATATAAAATGTCGTCACCTCCCACCGTTTTTATTTACTTTAATTTTAATATATCGTATAGGAATTGAAAAAATATCCGTAATAATGCACATGCCACTTACAACCTTTTTAATTTATTTGTTCGAAAAAAATATTATAGAAAGTCCAATTGCCTGTGATTTGCATTAAAAACCAACATTTTTTTTTTCAACCTGCCAAATTTTTACTTCGGCGCTTAGTACGTTCGGAGCTTTTTCTTTTCTCTTTCTCTCTCTCTCTCATATATATAAAAATTTTGGCGCCCGAGGCAGGTACCTCACCCTCACTACGATTCTGCGTCGTACCTTCGAACAAGTTATATTTCTATGCACACTTAGATGGGTCGATTTTTCAAGTTCGAAATATTGTATAGTATGGTAATACCGAATCTATATTCTATACAGAAGGAAAAGTTACCATTTCATATTTTCTGTCACATACATTGGTTCAGTGTTGTCGGATTTACCCTCAGTTTTACAATCGATGGCTAAGCTTCTGGTCAGGGCTAAGTTGAGGCCAAGTCATATTTTGCCCAATCGGCGTACGCAAAATATGACTTGGCCTCAACTTAGCCCTGACCACAAGATTATCCGTAGATTGTAAAACTGGGGCTTAGTTGTTTTCCGGACTAAACTTCTTCCATCAGCCATTAATCTGACTGTTCGAATGTCAACACTAATTATTATTATTATTATTATTATTTACGTTATCAAATTTAATATAAGTAATGAATTCAGGTCTCATTTTTGTGGTGATTTTGTCGTGTAATAACAGCGTATGTAAGTTTAATGTGTAGTATCACAAGAATGTACCTTCTTAAAATACAGTACTACAGATATAGTCAGCGCCACGAGTGTGTACCCAGTCGTAAAACTTCTACGATTAACTCTGCAATTGATAGACTGATTTGAGTAGTTTAGTGTAACGTACACCGAAAATCACATTATCTTGAAGCTTTCTGCTGAAGAAAATTTTGGAAGCCAATTTTCGAAAATCTTTCGTACGAGTTGTCAGACCCGAGACAATGAAGTTCATGCCAACCCTTTGAAATGAAGAAAACGATACGTGCCAAGATGATGATGATGATAAAAAAAACAAACTCTGCCATATTAAAACAATTGTAAATAAAAATAACCTTGTTACTGTCAAAATGTAAGGTCACACGCAGCCGAAGATTATGCAACAGTACTACACGCAGTCGAGCAACCAGTGTTGGTCCGTTCTTCCTTTACTATTAATTTACCTAAACCTAATAATTAAATTAAACGAACACTTGTATTTGAAATGAAATTCGACCTGTACTACAAATTTATTTTAACCGTCAATCTATTAACTGTGTTGCAATGTAGTGAACATGCTTGCTTGCATTTAAAAAAAAAAAAAAAAAAAAGATGTGTACTTGCCATTTGAAGAGTATGATTCCAAACTTGCTTAGTCCATTTTCAAACGTTTTCAGAAATAGCAAAATTAGCGTGTTCTCAAATATTACATACAAATTTAAGAACTATAACATGGCACAAAACAAGTTTTCCTAATCACTGGCATACTGTAAAAAGGACTGCCTGCAGGACGAGTCCACACGCTAATTTAACAAAACTCAGAAATGGACTGAGCGGATTTTGGAATCCTACTCTTAAATTTTCTTTTCACATTTAATCGCTGCTTTTAAAGGAAATGTAGGGAAAATACCTGTTTTATCAGAAAAAATGTTAGGCTATTCTAATTACTCTATTTAAATGTGTTGATCATTGATCATTCTAATACCGATTTTTTGCTTTACAGGTGAACATGATGGAAGTCATTTCAACCATGGAATAGAAGCTGGATACCATGGATAATTAGTGTAGCCTTCTCTCGAACTACAACATGTTGCTAAACGGTGTAGCAAGTGTGTTACTATTTATCAGTGTGACCTGTGTCATTACGGCTTTACGGACACAGCGAGATAATTCACTAGCAACCAACAGAGCAGCTAGTGGGAAGTTTGAATGCCCTCTTACATGCAACTGTAATCGCAGCCCTACAGGTGATCATGAGTTACGTTGTCCCCGCACAGGAGACTATTTAATCAGTTTAAGCATTAAACTTGAAGAATACGTATACATTCAGTGCTCTACGAACCATTGGTCCGATTTCTCTCTCCTCAAAGATTTAAACGTGGGGAAGGTAAAAACTATTCAGTTCCGTTTGTGCCCTCTCCCTAATCAACCCTTAGCTGAAATTATTGAGCAGATGGGAGCTAGTGATCCTGAAACATTAGAATTCCGTTGGTTGAGATCTGTTAGTGGTGTTTCACTAGAGAGAAAACATCTTTCTGGACTGTTTGGTATTAGAAAACTAATTCTTTCTGAAAATGAGCTCACTGACTTACCAGAAGACCTTCTTATTGATATGAAAAACCTTACTTGGCTTGACCTACGAGACAATCAAGTACGCCTTCCACCCAAGTTTTTTCAATACACGCCTAATCTTATTGTGCTTGAACTCGGTAAAAACGACATTGAAGAACTACCAACAGATATATTCAGAAACTTAACAAAACTTAGACTCTTGAATTTGTGGAGGAACAAGCTTCAAAATTTGACCAAGGATGTTTTCCGAGATCTCGTCAAGCTAGAGGCATTAGATCTTAACTCAAATGGCATGACATCTTTACCTTCAGACGTGTTTGATCATTTGACTGATTTGAAAAACCTTAGTTTGTACGGAAATAATTTCTCTGTTGTTCCTGAGGGCTTATTCAAAAAGACTACATCCTTAGAACGTATTCGTTTCTTTGACAACCGTCAACCCCTTTTATTGTCAGAAGGTCTCTTTAGCAACTTAACCCAACTGAAAGAGATATATCTCAATAGGTGTGGAATTCGATCCTTACCTGAGAGACTATTAGAAGGAACTACATCTCTCACTAATTTATCTCTTGAAAGAAATAGTATTTCAGAGGTGCCAGAGAATTTATTTATAGATACACGTGAGCTCCTCTACCTAGACATCAGCAATAACAATCTTTACAAAATTCCTAATGCCACACTAAATGGACTTCGGAAACTAGAGATTCTGTTACTGGGGTACAATCACCTTACTGAAATTTCTGATGGTTTACTCCGTGGGCTGAGCTCATTACAACGATTAGAGCTGCAGAATAATTCTATAGAATTTATTCATCACGCAGCCTTTATAGACACAGAGAAGATAAAACAATTACGTCTTTCATATAACAGGATTGCCCTCAAGCCTGAAATTCCTGACGACCCATTTGGCCCTTATTCCCCATTGCAACACCTGCTTAATTTGGAAATCCTCTATCTGGACCACAATCTTATTCCAGAATTATATGTGGATTGGCGATTGACAATGCTTAAACTGCGAATATTGAACTTAAGCTACAACAATATAAGTATGATCAGCATTCACGATTTACAATTTCTTTCAGATGAACTCTCTGTAGACCTCAGGCACAATAACATCTCTCTCATTGATTTACATGACGCCGAACTTTTGGTTTACCATCAGCCTGGAAACAATAGAAGATATGTTAAAGTCTATATCGATAATAACCCACTAAATTGCGACTGTCAGATATATCCATTTTGGCGTTATTTGCATGGTGAAATGCCTCCAGAAATAAAAAACTTTGTGGACATTATTCCAGGGAATTTATCTTGTGCAAGACCTTCTGAACTAAAAGGAATATCTATAATGCGTATTGATGCGTATAATTCTTTATCTTGCTCAGTAACAGAAAAATGTCCTTCCAATTGCCGATGTTCATACAGAGCTACAGACTCAGCTTTAATAATAAACTGTCGTGGAGCTAATCTGTCTACATTACCCCTGGTCCTACCGTCCCTAAACTTTACAAATCATACCGAATTATATTTACAGGATAATTTTATATCTGTTCTTCCATTACAACTTCCTGTGACTTATGAACCGGTTACTCATCTTGTACTATCTAACAATAATTTATCTTCGATAAATGTATCATCATTACCACCCAATCTGAAGGTCTTAGACATAAGCAATAACAATATTTCAACTCTTGATAAAAACTTAATTGACTACTTCATGAATGCTACAAAATCTCCTACATCTCTCGAAGTCTCTCTCCATGGCAATCCTTGGTCATGTAACTGTGACGCTTTATCGTTTCTAAATTTTATACAAGCCCGTTTCAAGCAAATACCACACCTTCCCAACATAACGTGCATGAATAACAGGAAACAATTTACACTTCTTACTGCGAGTGATCTGTGCCCTGTGTCTTCCGCAGTAATTGCGGCGTGTGTTGTAGTAGCAATATTTGGTGTAGTGCTGGGAACTTTGGCTGCTTTGTATTATCGTTATCAGCGAGAAGTTAAAGTGTGGTTGTATGCAAGACGTTTATGTTTATGGTTTGTGACTGAAGAAGAACTTGATAAAGATAAGCTGTATGATGCGTTTATCAGTTATTCACACAAAGACGAGGAGTTTGTTGTGAACAAGCTGGTACCAGGACTCGAAAGAGGTGAGATTCCATTTAAGTTGTGCCTTCATTATAGGGACTGGATTGCTGGTGAGTGGATACCTAATCAAATAGCACGATCTGTTGAAGATTCTCGCAGAACAGTAGTTGTACTGTCACCAAACTTTCTTGAAAGTGTGTGGGGACGTATGGAGTTCCGTACTGCACATTGTCAAGCACTAGCTGAGAAACGGACACGTGTGATTGTTATTCTTTATGGTGATGTTGGTCCAACAGAAAACCTTGATCCTGAATTACGTGCGTATCTTACAATGAATACATACGTAAAATGGGGTGATCCGTGGTTTTGGGATAAATTACGGTACGCCCTACCGCACCCTCCAGAATTAGCTAAACACGGACGAAGAAGGTGCGGTCCATTAGAAGACAAACTGGAACTAATCAGAGCGGATGTGCCTCCTGTTGTGGCTAATGGACAGGCTCAAGTAGTACCTGCGTGACATCTCATTTGTGATCCGGTCTAATGCCACGAATATTAGTGGTCGTGATAAAGACATCTAACTGGAGGCAGCAGCTCAATACATATAAAGACATTTATTTAAACGCTTTGTGAAGTGTCTCAGGAAATGCAGCTAGAGGCTCATTACTAAATATGCCATATTCAAGTTTTCAATGTGGTACAAAATAATTTTGAACTGTGCTCAAGCAAGACAAAAGTGTAAACATTTTAGAGATAATTAAAAAATAATGTGCCAGTATTTACAGATGTGCGTGTGTATGTGCATATATGTCTATGTATGCATGTTAGTATGTATGGTGCGAATGTGTGTATGTGATCTGACGTATAATGGTTCAAATATTTAGAGACTGAACTTTCCACATTCTTATTTTCTATGGGACGAGACGCAGCATTGAGGCATGGATTGTAACTAAAAAATGTTTTTGTGATATTGAATCATCTACTTAATATGATAGTGTACGAACTGTTAATGTTGATTATGTATAGTAGTTGTAACTTTTTTGTTTAATCACTAGTTAAAATATTCTTGACATGATCAATCAAAATATATTCGCCTATAATCGATACATAAAAAGGAAGAAAAATGATCTGAGTAAGCTATTAATTCATCAGTTTTCACTAGTTACGGTACGGTATTTAAGTTAATCGTTTTACACACAAGGGCGAAAATATATGTTAGGATGAATTATCACGTTCTGTGTAACATTAGCCTCTTAAGAAAATCCCAAAGTTTGCTTTATGTTCGTATGTCACATCAATTTGTATATAGAATATTAAAAAACACTGGATCCTAAACAGTGAGTTAGGACAAAATTCCAGTGACCAATAAACAACTACAGTATTTTAATTTTTCGTAAGTTCCTTTTGAGCTAAAACAAGAGAGATACAGATAATTCCGAGGGTGTATTCTTGGATTTTAGTAATTGCATTGCAAGTGTGCAGTTCAAGAGACATGCAGTAACCAAACATTAAAAGCAATCAAGCATTTTAATTGTTCTTATGTTTTCTATACTAAAGTACAATATAGAGTATATAAAGCATTTTTTACCACATTAAATAATGACATACTGTGCCACAATGCAATATTTCAGGTTCCATGTACCAACAAATATGTACTCTTTCAAATGTAAAGTCAAATTTCTCTTGGAATTAAAAAAAAATAATAGATTGACAGTGAAGATGTTCTAATTACTGTCTATAGTTTCCTTTGTTTTGACAATGAAAGTATGAGATCTTGATATTCATTCAATTTTTATGCAAATCTGTACACATTTGTAAACTAAGTAATAATGTACATCAAAACTTTATTACATCTATTTAAAGTGTAAAATACACGTGTGCCATTTCGTAATTTTACTTTTTATTTTCTTACTTTGAGGTATCCTGTTCATGTGTTATTAGTATTAAAGGAACTTTGGTTTTGATCAGTTTTCTAAAAAATAAAACCGAAATTTCTAAATACTGTTACCATTACACTAGTGGTATCATCTTAAATACGAAAGTATGCTATTTTAAATAATAATAAGAACTAATTTCTTGCAAAGGGCCTTCTTCAGAATTTTCACATTATTTTTTAATTTCATTTTGTTAATCGTACAAACCATGCTTCTCTCAAAGAAAACAACTGACTCGGTCGTTTCGAAATGACTTTTTATCTTCACAATTTTCCAAAATTATAATCTACTCTTGTAAATACACATTCCTTCATAAAATTTATCATGAGAATAGTGTTAGATAAGACTAATCGAGTAAATACCGATGTATTCATTTTTCGCTTTAACTAAAACTTTTTCCTTACTGCAGTTTTTCTTTCCATTTTCTGAAAATTTTCAAACAGTGGAGAAATTGTCTTTTCGAAATAGCCATTTCAATTTAATTTTTGATATGGGAAGAGAAGCTTATTCACTTTTATCTGCAAGGAAACCGCTCTGGTGTGGAATGTGAATGATTTAAAATTATAATAATTGGAAGGTTATGAAAAGCTCTACTCAAAGACCTGTTCGCCCTTCGTAAATGGTACGAAGCAAATAACAGAAGACTAATGTACCTTTAGTGAAAACGTTGTATTGCACTCTGATAAGATACAGAAAAAGGAGAACTGAAACAAGACAATCTTAACAGTGTAATGCGCGCAGACACATTATTTATATGAATATAATAAATCAGTGTACCAGAATGGGAAGATCATTAACACTTATCAGCTGAGCGAGCGAAGCTCTTTGTACTTCTTTGGTTCACTTTGTACTTGTTTTTAAAATAAAACTCCTCCGAGGTTTTCGCTCGACCGACTTCTCGCGTAGTGGTAGCGGTTGTACTAAAGGGGGGTTTATAAGGTTTGAGATTCGCGGAAAGGTGTATGGTTTCCACGGTAACGATACTTGAGAATAAAACATATTTTCACGCACTGTGTAGGAACAGCTAGTGACGAGTGAACAGCTTCATTAACACTTTCACTCCCTCCGAAACATTATTCTGATAGAGTTTACAACCCTCCATGTTTCAGCTGCATAAAAATTTGCAACATATCGTCATTCCTTGGTAACCGAACTCAATTTTTAAAACTTAGATTTGCGCCTTATGTGAGAACAGTTAGGCTAATTTGCTTCAAACATGAGGCTCAATCGCATGCATGGTAACGAGACTCGCTTATAAACGCATTTGAGCATTACGTGGGAACCATTAATCAAATTCTAAATAAGCTTGATATTCTGGGATAGGGAAATGTTGTTAAGGTTTTAACTACATTAAAATGTTAAAACATACTCAATTTCCATGCTAACGAGATTTAATTAAACAAATATTAGAGAGTTATGTAGAAACGATTGATCCAGTTTCAGCCAAACTTGACATAATGTAGGGACATGTTCTTAAGGCTGCATTTGCTGTTTCCATGGTAACGTTACTCAATTATTAAACACATTCGATCAGGACGAAGAAACGATTCCAGCAAAATTTGAAAATGATGTACGGAAATGTTCTCAAGGCTTGACCGTATTAGAATACTTACTGGTTCCATGGTAACGACATTCAACTAAGTTTTTAAAACATTGAATTAAATGTTCACTACTCGTCAGCTCAATTCTGCGAACATCACAAAAGATATTATGATCTTGTATCCATCTTGAATAAAGAAAAAACAGCTTTCTGACAAGGCTGGATTCTTATTAAAAAAAACTTAAAACGTAACAGTTTCGGAAGTATACCACTTCCTTCCTCAGACTACACTCTACAACTGAAATTAGAAAAAATACTTAATCAATAAAGAAAGGAGATCGTCTTTTCTTTCCACCAATCAGGGGTCATTACTAATTAAAAGTTCACTTTTCTTCCCCTAGCGCTGCCCTCTCCGGGCGAGCTTACCTGCCTGTTACCTATCAAATTTGATGAGCCACAAGATATCACAAACAACTTGTCAGAAACCTTCAGCCTTGTCAGAGAGCTGTTTTTTTTTTCTTTATAAAAGATGCATGTATTGTAGTTCTTAAGGCGATGGGGTATCTTCATATGGAAATATGTCTGCATAAAGGAACCACTGTTTAATTTGGTATGCATTTCACACTGAAAAAAAGTTGTATGGAAGTACTACGATAAAATCTAGTTATTGTAATTTAATGTTAAATACTATGTGAGATAGGCCACAAACAAGTTTTATCCACTTGTATCAAAAATTATACTTGTAAATTACTTACGCATCTGACACTCTATACATATGTTTAATTTCTTTCAAGAATGTACAGTTCCTAACGATACACACACATTCTAGTTCAACAAATCTTCTCTTACACTACACTGTCATACTTATGGGCGCCCACAGAAGAGGGAAATAGGCCTGGATGTTAGAACCTAATGCAAACTTTTTACATACTTCGAATGCTTGAAATGTAAGATAAAATACTTGCAAACTTGTCGTTTTACTTCTATGCTTCAAATATATCAATCCACAGTTCTTATGCGGACAGAGCAATTTTTTCCATTAAGGTCCCTCGATTTAGTCTGCAGCTGATATAGAACACGTCTCCTTGTTTTAGAATGCAGTGTTAATGACTACGAAACATTTCTGAGTCCGGTTAAATAGAATTCAGTGGACAAAAGGACAAAGAATCGGCAATCATATACAGAGTGCGAATTAAGGAATTGGTACAGAGGGGGGATGAAATGTTATTAATAAGAAAATAACGAAATGGTTCACAGAGACACACAGGGGGGATTTCTCCCTCATCTCCCGGTAATTCGCAAACTGATCGTACAGTAAATGAACAGTAATGCGCTGTTTATTCGAAATATGTTATAAGTTGTTATTGATTGTTGACAATAGTGCGTATTTAAAAATAAAATTCTAAACTTTAGATATCAGTATAGGAAGGGAAAATGATTGATTAATCACTTTGCCAACAGAGTTCAGGAAAAGACTGCACACTATTAATACTGCAATTATTTTACACTGTGACGTGTCTTTTATTCAGGCTACTATCGCCTGCTGGCAAACGCTTATAAGGTACTGTCTGTGACTATGGTGTTTTAGCAACAGTAATTTCTTCGACTAAAAGTTAGCTATAGAAGAGAGCAGATGATTGTTGGAATTCGTTGATTGTGCCGATTAAACATGTTAAAGGATATGAATTACATTTTCTGAAGACAAGTACGGGAGGTTCGATGAGGTGGGAGTCAACGATCTAATAACAGATTTTTGTCGGCGACTGAAAATAAGTTTTCTACAAATGTGTTGACAATGTTACGAGGGCCCATTACAATTGTGTTTATTTTTATTTCAGGAAATGCTTAGCACCATTTGATAGAATAGCCAAAGGAACCCCGGAAATACAGATTTTTTATCTGCGGAACCTAAATAGGAATGGAGAAAAACTGCTTCACTTCCAAGTTCGGAGAAATTGCTTCGTTCGGGCACGACAAAGGTGTAACGAATGCCACTGGCCCACGAACGAAGAGGACTTTGTTCCTTTTCTCTTGCAGTAAGGCCGAGATTGAAGTAGGACAAAATTTTTCTATATAAAGCTGACAAAAAGCATAAAGACCTCCAATATAAAGAATTGGAACGATTTTTCTTTCTCATGAAGATTTGTCCTTTGAGAGTTAATATTCAGTTTTCCTAATACAAGTATATTCATACGTAATACGAACTTTGAAGCGATTTTTCTTCCTCCCTATTTAGGTTCCGCGGATAAAAATCTATTTCCGGAGATCCCTTGGATACCTTATCGAATGGTTCTAAGCATTTCTAGAAATAATATTCAGAAACTCGTAATGGTTCCCCGTCAGCTTGATGGCAGATTTTTGGATCAGTTGTCAGTTACACTTACACAGATGATGATCTTTTCTGTTGGTGTCTTAGAAGAAGTAAATAATGTAGATATAGCTGAAACGTGCAAATTTTACAACCTTCATCCTGAAAGTGCTACAGAAGAATGTGAAGTTTTCCGTAAAACCTACTTGTCTCTGACGAAAGATATCGACTGTTAGCGTAGGAAGAAATAAGAAGCAATATATGGCAGGACGAATTGTAACTAAGACAAGAATGAAAGTGATACTAAATCTACGGACTAGAAGTTCGCGGGAGACTGAAGAACTAAAACAACGTTGATTCAGGAGATTTCTTAAACTGTGTAGGGTTGTTTATTCTCCAATTCCCAAATTTAAACTTTTTGTACTAAGATTTTTATTATGGTCGCAATGACTATGTTCAGAAGAACGTACAATGAGAATAATGAAAAATAATAAAAAACTTTTTCAATACATACTTTTCTTAAACAACTCGTACTAAAAAGTAAAAAATAATTTTGTTAATGCATAACTAAAAAGAAAAGCATGTGGTGCGCACTCATATACAGTCACTTTATAAATTCTTCAATTGGCGCGCCCCATGCTTTTCTTTTTAGTCATGCATAAACATTTTTTTTTTTACTTTTTGATACGAGTTGTTTAAGAAAAGTAGGTCTTTATTTTTTTTCTTTTAAATGATTGTGGGTACTTTTATCTAGCTAATGTTTTGTGACCTAAATCCTAGAGTGTTCTGAAACCAGTGAAACTTAACATCGTTGGAGGCAAGTATTTATTTTAGGATAAAGAAGTCCATATTAAAAGAAATGTTTTAAAAATATATAAATATACAGAAATGTATGAAAGTAACAATGGCATATTGTATTCTCACCCAACTTACGCCGCTATGCAAAATTTCATCATTGTATGACGTCGAGAAATGAGTTAAATTAATGTTGCAAGATTTGAGAACACCACGAACCATTGTGAACTAAGGTAAAGAATGTAAAAATTGACTATTTTCTACATTGATTATTGACAAATAATTGGCCTACTGTCCACTACAATTACTTCATGTGAGTAGACACTGTGACATTTTTTCGACGGATATCCAATAAAAGAATAATAATAAGTAGTTACTATTGCTCCAACAAGATCTCGACGACAATAACTATTTCAATGCACGTAAACGACTGCTTGTGTGTATATCAATAGTTCCTGCTTCCACTTTTAATATGTATAAATATATAAAACATATAATAGGCCTATACCCATATCCCATGGATATAAAATGTTTTTCACACACAAAATAATTTCTTATCAAGTTGAGTATAAACTGTACTATTGGAAATGTTCAGTCATACACTCATAACTCGTATTTCTTACGAAAATTTGAATGGAACAGTTTCTAGGGGATGAGTCCACGATATTAGGGGGAAGGGAACTGCGTTATAGCCATTGAGGGGATGGACACCCCTGTATTAACAAGATGATGTGCTGTAGGTAAGTTTTCCTTTTATTATCTGATGACAATTGGGCTCCTGACCAGCAGCCCAGAATAATCATGATTTTGTGAAAGTTTATTAATGAACATAGCTCAGGTTGCAGATTTGGACCGGGTCAATGCTTGGGACCTGGTGACCCGAATTTGACCCGGAGGGCGAAGCAGAGATTTTAAGCCTTTCCTTATTATAGGCTACACTGTTGCGTTT
>JAGDQP010014983.1:26325-43828 GCA_022664845.1 Lepisma saccharinum | reverse complement strand
ACATTTCTGCCATCGTTCCGGCAATGTGTAGATGCCAGACCAAAAAAACTTTGCCTCTTATGCTGCAAACCAGTCATCAAGCCATTTTCGTAAGATGTAAAGCGCTGTTCAGCAAGTGCGTATTCCATGGATGCAAATAAGTGAAAATCGAAAGGCGCCAAGTCTGGTCAGTAAGCCGCATGCGGAAGGATTTCCCAGCCAAACGTCGCAATCGTTTCTTTGGCCGGTTTTGCTGTGTGGGAGTGTGCATTATCGTGGAGCACAATCACTTTATATAGTCTTTGGTCATATTCTGGTCGGTTTTTACGCAGAGCTTGATGCAAATCGATCATTTGTTGTCGGTAACGCTTAAAGGTTTCACGAGGTTTCAGCAGTTCATAATAGATCACTCCCTTATGATCCCACCAAACACAAAGCATTGTCTTCCGTCTATAGCGATTTGGTTTTGCAGTCGATGTTTCCGGTTCTCCTAGAGTTACCCATGATCTTTACCCTTAGGATTCTCGAAATACATCCACTTTTCGTTACCGGTCACAACTCGATCGAGAAATGATTTCCCTTTGTACCTGGCGAGCAGAATTTTGTAAGTGTTTTTTCGGTTTTCCTGTTGTCGTTCAGTCTATGCATGTGGAACCCATTTTCCCACCTTCTGAATCTTTCCCATGACTTTTAAACGTATGGAAACTGCTTCTCGAGTAACATTTAATTGATCCGAGTTGTTGTTGCGTTTGAGCGTCATCCTCATCCAACAAAGCTTGCAATTCGCTGTCTGCATTCTTTTTCACTGGTCTTCCACGTTCTTTGTTTCTCACGTCAAAATCGCCACTTTTAAATTTTGTAAACCAAGAGCACTGTGACTTACCAAGAGCATGATCACTGTAAGCTTCGACAAGCGTGCAATGCGATTCTGCAGCAGTTTTCTTCAAATTGTAACAAAAATCAATACTGTTCGCACATCGTAATTTGTAGGTACAAATTGAGCCTGTTCAACGCGACTAAACACTATACTATGGTATGAAACTTGTCTGGTTGTGAGTTGCAAATCGTTATCAGCAGTCAAAACAAGAAAGTCACGCCAAGGACGCAGTTTTACGGTAACCACAGTGATAGCTAACGCAGTCTATGCATAAGTCCCGGTTTCATATTTACACACTTGTTATATATAAGAAAACTCTTTTACTGATTACTCATACTAACTCAAAAAGCTAAAACTAAACATCCACAAATTTACACTTGACAGTAATGTGTAGCAGTCTTTCATTAAGCATTACAATTGCAAAGAAATGTCCTGGGCGCTCATCATTATCATCAAATCAAGATTTATATTTGAAGTGCAGTCAACGCAAATATAACACTTGTTTTTCCTTTGCACAATTTTTGGAATGTGCCCACATTTTATATACAGTGCACTGCACCCATTCTTGGCCATCTGCACAGTATTTTATTGCACAAACCATACAAAAGAAATCGTCTCCTTCTTCGGACAATGACTCGCAGCACTCAAGAGATGTTCTTGAATTCATCTTTCTCTTTCGTGAATACTTATAATATATTTTTCTGCTTGTTTGACCCGTAACACCGATTTCCCTTCCTCCTTCAAGAGAGTCTAAAGTATCAGTAAGAAATACATACTTAATTCACTTTCTTGACTTTGATTATTCACATCTCTTTCTGTTAGTCAAGCACTACGAGGAGGTCGGACAAGCTCAGGAGAAAACTGGGTACTGGTCGAAGTTGAAGGTTGGGGATATTGCACGGTAGTATTTTCACTAGGTTGCTTACCCTATGTTACCTATTTCTTTGAGGTGGTAGGTGCGGAGATGCGGAGATGATAGGGTCGTTTCAACTGGATTCTTGAGGATCAAACGCGTTGCCTGCGACGGTAGATGGCAAAAATATCACTATCGCTAAATGCATTGTTATTGCAGGAGTAAATTCCAGTGGTAGAAAATCCAGATGTGATATGAGGACGTTGTTATCGGGAATGTCTTTCCGACAAGCGAAGGGATATCATACTTATATCATCAATTTACCCTGATTCGTTTTCATTCAATTATTACACGCACTAGCGTGATACTTCTTAAACGGCCCGAAACTGAAACATCTAACTGTTAGAGCCTAGTGAAGAATAAGGCGGGAAAGACAGCAGCGTAATACCAACGTTTCTAAATCTTTCAATTGCATTCGCACTGAGATGAGATTTGTGATTGTCATGAAGGGGGACTGCTTTTTCTTTGGATGGTCTCGCGTGTTTTATGAGGTGTCTTATATATTGACAGAATTGTTCTTCTGACATCCATCTACTTCCGTTAGCTGCATCAATTGGACCTGGTGGTCCGCCTCGGATAATATAGCCTTGATACATATTTCGTGGAAATAGATACATCGATGGAATGATATAACCCCAAGCATGTGCAGGCACTACAACTGTTATTAGTTCCCCCCTTTCAGCACACGCAACTTGCTTTGCTCCCTTTCTAACAGCAACTTTAACAGGAACTGACACACTTGTTACATCAGTTTCATCAATATTGTAAGTTTCACAAGGAGAACAATTGTTTCGTGCATACATTTCACCTAATTTCTCGAACAACGAATTGATCTTATTAAAGCTTAGCATATATTGCAAGCTTATATTTTCAGGCCTTCTAACAAATAATGTATCGTATCTTTTTCAAAAATCCAAATAACCAATCTACACCTGTCGCTCGGTTATCACTGCAGGAAACGGAAAACTGAATTCCAAACCACAAACCACAATTGAACTCCAACACGCGAATATTTTTAGTGGTCAGCTTCCCACACCCCAACAAAAAAATGCTTGCTTTCAACACGTAATCAGGGGAAGAAGAACGTGAACCCCTAACAAACCACACCAAATAAATAAAGGTATAATACAAAAGTCAGCTGCCTCACGGTAACATGCTGACGGAGTTTGACAATTGAAAAATGCCTGCTCGATATATAAACATGAGCTTTATTTGAATGAGCTGCATTACTTGAACTAGTGCACATTAATGTATACTTTTGCATTCAGATGGGTAGTGTAACCTAGTGCAGCCTGCATCTCAACTGTTCGGATGATCGGCTTGAGTACAAGTAGTGTAACTCAGAAGAAGTACTTTCTACCCCTGTCCGGGAAAGGGTGTAGGTAGGTGCAGACAATAAACAGTTGAGCTGCGTTCTCAGTGCATTGTGAGAAAATGGGGTTACAGATGCCATTACGTGCTAGCAGAAGGAAATAACCAAATGCCCGTTCGGACCAGAACTGCATTGGATTTAACAAATAGACACTGTGACGTCACATCCACTCACACAGTTCTGTACTACCTTACACTTCCAATGGAGATTGTGTAAAACCGAACATACACACCCTAACTAACCTCAGACGAGCGAGAGATGAATAAACTGAAACGTTACCTTGAAACAGATTCACTGCAGCACATCGTATTTTACAGCTACGCAAGTACCTTTAAATAATATGAGAGCTGCAACACATATAGGTTGATGCTGTGGTAAACTATTAAACTTCAACAATATCTATTATTTCTTCAGCAGTTTACTATTATGCAATTTTGAGTATTTTAACTATAAGCTTAAGTAGTGAAAACGCAACGTTTAGGAAATTATTTTAACGAGAGTGTTTCTACACTTCCCATACCTTACTGTTGCAACTTGCCCCAGCAGAATATGTTCCTATATTTTTCTAAACTATCTCCATTCAATCAGCTCCGTAGAAACAATAAAATTGCATATTAAAGTTGAATAATGCATTACCCTCCTGAAAATAAAATATCATGCAACAATACAATCCCGATATATTCACTACGCTCCTACTTTTGGGTGTTAGATCAACTGCCTGTCAGATCAACACAGTCATTTACCTCACCATCTCAGATTTTAATAAATTTTGGTGTGTTAGTAGTGACTGATGGTAAACACCAAAAATTATATTTCTGGAGTTATTGCATCTCAAACTTTGAATTTCACCCTACATTTTGAGTCACACTGATTATTTAAAATGCTTGTAACTTTTATCCTTATTAAGATAGAGATGTAACTTTTGCGTCGTTGGAAACGTCTTGGACAGATCGTTCATTTAATATGCAGCACGATGATACTATTTGTAAGTCCTTAGCCGACTTTATCGCGTTTCTTAATTTAAGGGCATTGAACCCAGTAAATAATATGAACGGTAACACTCTTGACTTAGTTCTCTCTACTATTGATTTGGAAGGTGGTGTATCTAAAAATATATATCCTGTTTTGGTTGAAGATATACATCATCCATCTTTAAATTTGTGAACTGTTTTAAAAAAATACTATTTCCTGTCTTAAGCATAGTTCTGGTATTGTATACTTGGTAAAGCTATTTTTTCTTAAATTATAAAATTCCTTAAGGGAATAAACTTGGATCAATTAACTCTCAATAAATGATGTCAATTAAGCTATTAACCACTTTTATAGTGTTTTGAATAATATTGTCGATAGTAACGTACCCAAGAGGAAAGTATTTAAAAGGCGTCGACGCCCTTGTTGGTTTACACCAGAAATTGTTAATATTTTAAGAGGAAAAGAATATTATAGGAAACAAGAATGAATCAGATTATAAGTTACATAAATTTAGAGAGTTACGTAAAAGATTTAAAACTCTTATTAATGAGGTATATAAATTATATATAGCTCAAGCAGAGGCAGGCTTAATGAACAATTCCAAATGCTTTTGGAACTACCTTAATAATAAGAAAAGTCATAAGTTGGAAGTTAGTCACATGACCTATAATAATCAATTACTTCTGATTCAGCTATTGCTGATGGGTTCGTTCAATATTTTAAGAGTGTTTATTCTTCGTCCTCGGCAAATTTTAATGTATGTGAATCTTCAAATGTATATGTATCACATTGTTTGATGGTGAGTTCCATATCCGAACAAGAATATTTTAATTCTCTTAAAAATCTAAAACCGTCAAAGTCATCTGGTTCTGATTTAATACCCACTTATGTTGTAAAGGGATATAGTGAAATGTTAAAGAAACCGTTATTTTATATTTACAACCTCATATTGAAAACATCTGTGTATCTAGATGCTTGGAAAATCATCAAAGTTCGTCCTATTCGTAAGAAGGGAAACCCAATAAATATAGATAATTATAGACCGATTTCATTAATTTCTTCTATAGCCAAAGTATTTGAGCACATTCTTTACAGACGAATATTTAACCATGTAAAACCTTATATATCAATATATCAACACGGTTTTCATCCAAGGAGGTCAATAGTTACGAATCTTCTTACTTATGTTCAATATATATCAGATACTCTCAATAATAATTTTTCTGTTGATACAATTTATACTGATTTTTCAAAAGCTTTTGATAAATTGGACCATGCCATTTTGATTAAGAAATTGTCTAGTTTCGGATTTTCAAAACAACTGCTGCAATTTATCTTTTCGTATTTAAAAGACAGGAAACAATATGTTGTTTACAATAATCAGAGATCCGACCTATTTGATGTTTACTCTGGCGTGCCTCAAGGATCTAAGCTTGGACCATTATTTTTTGTATTATGTATTAATGATTTACCGACGGTTCTCAGATACTCAAACTGTTTACTGTACGCGGATGACATGAAATTGTTTAGACACATAACAGTAGATGAGGATGTTTCAAAGTTACAAGCAGATTTAAACAGTTGTTATGAGTGGAGTATTAAAAATAAACTTCATTTCAATATAAATAAATGCATTTCAATTACCTTTTCTAGGAAAAATAGACCAATTCATTTTGAATATAAGATTAATAACTTAAGTATCAAAAGAAACCAAGAGGTAAACGATCTGGAAATTCTCTTTAATAATAAGCTATCTTTCAATGCACATGTAGAAAAAGTATGCAATGAGGCTTATAAACTCTCAGGATTTATGATAAAGAACACACGAGAATTCCGCAACTTTAAGGCTTTAATAATTGTATTTAATACTTTTGTGAGAAGCAAACTAGAGTATGTTTCGATAATCTGGACTCCTTACTACAAGCAATTTATTAACAAAATTGAACGTATTCAAAGCAAATTTCTGAGACACCTCTATTACAAGATCTTTAGAATTAATTATTGTCAAGAAAGGGTGTCGTACAATACACTTTTAAATATTTTTGGTATAAGTTCGTTGGCAACCAGACACGAGTTCTTGCAGTTAACTTTTCTTTATAAATTAATAAATGGAATCATTGATAACTCGGAGTGTCTAAAGCTATTGAATTTTAATACAAAAGATATCAATTTAAGGACTAGATTGCTTTTAAATTTTAATAGATCTAAAATGGGCGACTTTAGTAAACGACTAATAAATAAATACCAAAACACTTACACTTTCTGTGAAATTAAAAAGTAGACCTTGAACTTAGACCCTTTTACCTTGAACAGCAAAAATGACATAGATCGAAAATAAAGGTATTTTATTAGTTAAAAAATGTGCAAAGTTTCAGAATGAGACTCCCGTGTGAAGATTAACATTTTTAAAATTTTATTTACGACTTTTAAGCATTTTTGGCACAGGCCTGGCTTATGCCCCCAACCACTGTGTGCAGTTTGATGAAAATAGTTTGTCTGGGGCCATGTACCAAGGCGATAACCTAATATGGCCGCTAAAATATGCGATTTCTAGTATACAAGTGACAACATCTTTGTAATTGTCACACCTAGAGTTATGGTCTTGGTACCTAATTGTAAGGTTTCATTAGCAAAATGGTTATCAAATTATGGTAGCCACTTGGGTAGTCCATCTTGAGAAATGGAGATGGAAATTCCAACATGAATGCCGCAGTAAACCATTTCTAGCATACAGGCGACCACGCTCTCGATATTATATTGGAACTATTTTACAAAGAGCTATGAATTTGGTGTCAAATTCTAGTGTTTTGCTATTAAAATCATCAGTAATTGACGGTTGTCATCTGGGGAGCCCGTATTGAGCTGTAGGGGAGGAAGAATCTAATATGGGGTCCCCGAACATGCAATTGTAGTTTTTTTAGTTATCATTGAATAACGTAGTTTAGTCTAATTTGAGTAGTTTAGTTTAATCAATATATTATTTAGTCTGTTCCTCAGGAAATAGGGTAAACTCTTCCGTAGTAACATTACCACAAATGAAACGGAAAGAATCGGCACTAGTCTTTCTCTTGTGACTTCCTGGTACACTGGCAATTTTTATTAGAATTCACTGTAATTGACACATGAATAAACACCAAAGTTCTGACAATTATGAAATTATAAGAAAACTGGAATTTTAAATTCAACAAAAAGCGTTTGATAACCCATACCGCAGAATCGTGGATACCCGATTGAGCGAGATCGATATCAAGATATTATTACAGAAATTGAAAAAAATGCAAATCTGAAGTAATTGACAATACCCACTCCGAATTAACTAAAGCGGGGAAAATAGCACTAGTCAGCAAACTTCATAAGTTGATAGGTGATATATGAAGAAAGTATTCAAAAGTATCTTCGAATTGAATGAAAACCTCA
This sequence comes from Lepisma saccharinum, assembly GCA_022664845.1. NCBI lineage: Eukaryota > Metazoa > Arthropoda > Insecta > Zygentoma > Lepismatidae > Lepisma > Lepisma saccharinum. Next base: position 36,298 of record JAGDQP010014983.1, on the reverse strand, counting down.
ACAATTTAAAGAGGCGATAAATCAGACTGTAATAATCACCACGAAATATCTTTACACTCAACATGTTAACAAGGTGTTTAGTAATACACTGCTAATACGCCTAAACTTATACGTAGATGAAATAACTTAAGATTACCAATCGGAATTTAGAAAACATACATCCACGTTGGACACTTTTTTTACCTTCATACAAACGTTAGAGAAGAAATGGGTGAACAATTAGATGTTCCAAACACCCCATAAAGAAGTTACATATGAGTAAAAGTACCGTATGTCAGATAGTTTCGAGATTTGCTCCAGATTGAAACAAGAATACACCCGGTCACCAGTGTTGGTTAATCTTGCGTTAGAATATTTGATTATAAAATTTAAGGGGACAAAAATGAAATAATATTGAATTCCTTGAACCAACTGTTTCTGTACCGGATTTACTAATAGAGGATGATATAGATGCACTACAAAGTAACAAAAACTTCTTAGTAGAAGCTTGGAATGAGATTGGTCTACAATTGAACACAGAGAAAACAAATTACACGTTAACCAGATGAAACACAGTGGGTGCAAGACATAGAGACTTACTAATTAAGAATGCGATCATAGAGAGCGTAAAAGAAGTTAAGTACTTGGAGCATGTGTGTCTAGTAATAGTGAAGACACGGAATAAATAAAAAGTACCCTAGCATCAAGTAATTATTCATATTTCCAATCATGTCAGTCCAGAAACTCCTAACTTCGTGATTAACATCAAGCAACCTGAAATTGAAAATATACAGAACGGTTATACTGGCGTTAATAATTTACTCCTGAGAAAGATGAAATAATACCCTGCCGGTTAAACATAAATTGCGTGTTTTATAACAAGATTGTAAGAAAAATATACGGGCCGAAATAGGACGTGATGACAGAAGAATAAAAGAGACTGCATTATAAAGAACTCCACAGATTGTATGATTCACCTTATATTATAAAAATAATGAAACCACGACGTCTCAGACGAGCAAGCCATATATACCGGAATGGCGAAAACCGATATGTATATTTAATTTTGGTTAATAAGCCGAGAAAAAGAGCGTTCTGTAAAGACTAAGATGTCGATGGGATGACAATGTAAAAAGGGATCGTAGAGAGGTAGAATGATGGAATCTGGCTTTATGTTGCCTAGGATTGAATCGAATAGCAAACTTTTGTTACTTCGGTTATGAACCTGCGTGGTCCGTAAATCATACAGTAAGTTAAATAGCTAGTGAGTTACTTAAGAAATTATTTATATTTAGTGAACAGAATGCTTTTGACACGTCCAGGAAGCAACGTGAATGACGTGTCCTGTACTATTTATCTTGTTAATTTTAGCTTAACCCTTGAATGCTGCCCGGGGTGTCTAGTCCTCTCAGACGGTTAATTTTCGTTGTCTTTTGCCGCGCTTGCACGCACAGCTCTGACCGGCGTGAGGCTAATCCGGGATATCCAAGTTTTAGGGTAGAACCAGGATTTAAGGCTCTTCAGTAGGGCCTGTCTCTAAGGTATTTATTTGTAAACCGTAGAGATGACAAGCGGTAACTCTGAAGTCGAAGATAAAATTGAGAAATGAGGTTATGCGCTAACAAAAGTCTATGTTCCATGTTAAATGATAGAATATAGACTTTTAGTTTCTAAAATTCAACACACTTAATAAGTAATTATCTGAGCTAGTTAAAATATCCAGCTTAGAATTTGTTGTCCATTGATAATATCTCAGCTTTTTGGATTCAACCTCTGATGTACTTACTGCATTAGTACTTCATTAACTAAGCTTATTTTCATTTCGATGAAATAATTTCATTGGCTCTGAATTTTTAATGAAAATGACTATATCAATTATAGTAACTCTAAAATCAACGATAACAATCCTAATTCTAAATTACCATAGACGAAGAACAATTTTTATAACTGTAAATTATCGAGTGATTTTACAATATCATTGTGGAAAGAGTGAAGATTAACAAAACAATTTAAAGTTTCATTAAAAGGTCGTTGTTAAAACACAAGTTGTATTTTAAAGGATTTCATATTAACTGTAAAATAACAAATATTGTTCTCACCTGTGCATTAACACCTTGTTTAGTTCCTTGTTCAAGAGCCAGTTCAGATTCAGATTTTTTCAAGTTTTGGTGCACTGAATTAAAGTTTGTCTGTTGTAAAGCATAACGTTCTAGATCACTGATGGATGGAAAGGGTGGGAGGTAGCTACTTACTTGGGCTTTCGCACTTGCAATTACATCATGTTGTGTTCTTTGACGAACACCTTGGGTCTGTTCTAATTTTGTCAAACCATTTTGAGGGTAATCTGAAACATAATCCAAATTACCGAACTCATGTGTTAATGAAGGTGGTTTAAAGGAATGAGCTCTTTGTTGTAGTGAAGGGAATATGTGATTAGTATGATTAACTTTTGAAGGGAGAAGATAATTCTTCCTTTGTAATAATTCTTCAAAATTAGTATTTCTCTTAAATTGATCATAGCGTTGTGGTGTGCAACAAATCAGTTCCAACATTACTTGCACTAGAATTATAACAGTCCATGAAATCATAGCAATTGAGCAAGAAATTATTTTATACTTAACAAATACAGTCTTGATTTCTCTGCTTCAAGTGATTTCTTTGGAAAACATTTCTTAAAAAAATTTTGATAACAAAACCAAGAACGGTTAACTGTCTTTCTCTTATCAAAACAATATAACTTGGTTTCTTAAATCGTAGTACCTCAAACGTTAGAAAACTATTTGATAAATAGTACTCCAAGATTGACTCCTAACCTACAACCAATCATAAATATAGTTACGGCATATTTATATGAAATTTCTTTAGTTTCTTCTGTTGATATATTTATTTCTTTGTATCCCTCTCTCTCTCTCTCTCTCTCTCTCTCTCTCTCTCTCTCTCTCTCTCTCTCTCTCTCTCTCCTCTTCTTATTTTCTTACTTTCTTACTTACTTCCTTCATTTCTTTCTTTCTCTCTTTGAGCGCAGAAATTAATGGAGTAACCGATTCGGTGTTTATCGTTCATCTTTTTTAAAAATATATATTTTAATGTATTTTGTAGTGCTTAACAGCTTATCAACGTACGAAATGAACTGCGAACGTGTTGTTAGTTAGTTTCTGAATATCATTCATCAATGAAATTTTTTGGAAAAAAAAATATTTATGAGACCAGATAAATTTATTTACAGTTATTGCACTTCATTAAATTGTTAAAATGATTCTTAATTTCTGATGTGACTTATTCCGTATTTCTTTCTTAGATTACTTTGTCCGATACAAAAGAGACACACGTGAATAACATGAGAGCGTTAGATGATGGTTTCTCTGCAATGAATATTTACTGATACGTAAACCTTTTCTTTTGTAATTCACTATGTAATAGTAAAGAACGCCAGTTTCCAAAAATACATTTAGATAGAATATACTCAAATTATAACCATTATACTTTGTTAGATATTAATTTGTTGATAGTTTATATTAATAATGCAACAAAATAATAATTTTGAGTGTAGGATTCTCAATGTTTTGAAACAACTTCATACTATTGTACAAATATTACCTAACAGCGTCTAATGAATGTTAGAAATGAACAGTATATATGAAGACCACAGGAAAAGAACGTGTGTTTTGTTCATATTCCTCGTGTTACAGCAGAGCGTTTTAAAAGTTCAGAATTTGCATTGAGTATATTTGAACTTAAAATAAGATTTTGCTTGTAGCAGACAGATTATGAGTGTCATATTCACGCATGGCAACTTGTTAAAACTCACGATGGCTATATTGTCTCAATTTCACTAAAATTGAACAAAGCAAATCCTTTCTTATGGCCTTGAAATGTGTGCAGTTTTCGATTTACCTGTAAACCATTTATATAACACAGTGTTTCGTATCAATGACTTGTAATTTCTTAGGCTATAAGATTGAATATATTGAATTACTAATATCTGTATATACGGTTTCAATATTGGTCTATAATTGGAGAATTTAGGATCATCGTGGTACAACCCATAATTCCAGAGAAAGGTAGAAAACAATTATCCAACTTCTCAGACATAGCGTAAACAAATAGTTTAGTAAGAACAGGTTATTTAGAAAGTAGTATACCTGAGGGAATGGCTAGGGAATTAACATATTTGTGTAATGTTTCATGTGAATTTGTTTTAGATTGTTTAGCATTGCTAATTGAAAAAAATAAATTTTATCATCGTGGCTATAGATCAAAGCCAGTTAGGATCGTTTGAAATGTTCTTAGAATGCCTTAATGATAAATAAACTATAGAGAAAAATGTCTTGATTTGCAGGGATTTTAATATAGATTTTCTAAAAATACTACAGAAAGACGGAGCGTTATTTCGTTAATTAACTATTGTAAGATAAATTAAATGACTTTAAAGCCAACAACACAACATCCCACTCAAAAACAGCCACTGACAACGTATTTTCTATCTCTGAATGTAGTTACCTCCATTCTGAAATATTAGATGGGCTATCCGATCATACATGCCAATTACTAAAGGTTAAACTCGTGCGTAATATTTAACATAATAATAGGGGTTATTAATAAAATTTAGTCCAAAAATATTGGCAGATTCGTCCTTTACTAGGGAAAGAAACATAGGCGGATATATATAATAATCACACAATGGATAATAAGTTTTATATTTTTTACAATAAACTGCTACGTATATTTGACAAGTGATTTCTAATGCGTAAAGCTGAATTAAACGGAAGCAATAAAAGCATGGATAACACCGGACTTAAAATTATATAGCAAATTTAAAATACATTTTCTAAAAAGAAACACATCAGGAGATCGGAACTCATACAAAAACCGATATGAAAAGTTGATACGAAATGCCAAACAAAGTTGTTTTGCTAGTAAAATTTATATCACACAGAAGAAATCTAAAGCTTTATGGGAAGCAGTAAGAGAGAACGTGGTACACACACACAAAAAAAAGATCGCCAACAAAAAGTTAATATAAATGATTCAGTGACTAACGATCCAAAGCTGCTATCTGAAGAATTCAACGAGCATTTTATAGAAGTAGTAAATAAATTAATTAATCAATGTCGTGTTTTCAAAGAACCTCTAGAACTATTGCAGGCCAACCACGATTAATGGAATTAATACTCTTCATGCCCATTACAGAAAATGAGATACTATTGGAATAAAATTAATTGCAATAAACTAAGTATACAAGTGATGCAATCTCTACAAAGATTATAATACTACGCGACAAACTGTGTACACTCCAATTAGGCTACCTTTTTCAATAATGCGTTCTAAATGGAATTTTTGCAACAACGCTGAAAGTAACAGAGTAAAGTCTATTTTAAGATAAATGGAGGGAAGTGCTTGGTAAAATACTACTGACTAACTTCTTTTCTTCTTGCAGTAGGTAAGAATTTAGAGAAACTAATAAAAACGACTTACAAGCTTTTAATAAAACATAACATAAGAACACATGAGCAACACGGTTCTCTCCCACAAAAATGCACTGCAACAGTTACATACTCCCTGATAGATAGTATATTTGAGGGACTAAATAAAAATACTAGGTATATTTTACAACTTAAATAAAACTTTAGACGTAGTCAATCATCAAATACATTTATAATAGTAGAACATTACATAATAAAAGGAAATTTTTAAGATTTTTTTAAATAATACCTACGTAATAGAAAACAGGAGGTAGAAATAACTAACAGAGCGAACGGAATACGAAATCATACAGATCAACCTATCAAGAAAGAACAATGGGATTCCTAAGAAATCAATCTTGTGTCCCTTACTTTCATAATATACATATATCAATGATTTACAAACAAATACAATAGTCACAAACATGATATTATATGGTGATGATGCTCATATTCTAACGAACAGTAAAATGGCTATACCTTATCAAGGATATTGAAAGAGGTAATTAAAAAATAAACTCTGATTTGACAGTAACAAGTTAGTCCTTAATGAAATAGAAACTCGGTATATATTTTCCCATACAATACAAAAAATCAAAATACTCAATAATAGCAGCAAACCCTCTACTCGAATAATTAATTAATGATGCTAGATCTTTAGAAGAGTTTATTTTAGGTGCTACACGAGAACCTTAAATGGACAAATCACATAGTCACACTGTCTCAGAGTCTTAATTCCGAACTATGTGCTTCATGAATTCTAAAAGAAACTTTAAGAACGAAATCACTAATTCAAGTTTACTGTGGACTAATCTGTCCACTAATCAGGTTTCGAATTATATTTTGGAGTAACGCAAGCGAGAGCTCCGTATTTTTTTCTGAAACAGAAACAGGCTTTAATAATCATTGCAGGAATACAACTCATATATATATATATACGAAGTATCCTATATAAAATAATGAAAATAGTCCAAAACACCATACTTAAAATACAAGAAAACAATCATACTTTACCCGATTAAGCATTGTATTGTACAGGATGGTCGCAGACACATGGAGAACAGTATGTACAATAAACTCCCAAAGGAAAGAAAACGGAAGGAGGACTTTAAAAATTCAGAAAAAGTTAAAAATATATTTTTGGTAGAGAAGACCTTCTACGGTATAAAATAATACTTGGAAAATACTACATAGATTCTGTATCTAATTCAGACATAAAAACTTAACATAACATGTTTAACATATTATTATTATTATAGTAGCATAATATTAGTAGTCTAGTAATTTATTAACATGGTAAGAATCAAATGACATAAAATACATACTATACGAGGTGTACGATGTAAATACCTATATGTATATAAAATGCTGTACTGAACCCTCCGCATAGAAATGTACTTGCTTTAATGGAGTAATAAATATAACGTTATATTCTATTTGGAAACCAGATTTGAAAAAGAAACTGGAAATTTCTTTTTATGGTTCATTATTTGGAAAGCTACGTTAACCGCTATTCCAATCTACCATTCAAATATTTATCTGCTGGTAAGTAGCCCATTTTGTTCTCATAGTTTACATATGTTTGTCTTCATTTTTTTTTTCGATTTATTTATTTCAACCGTAGCAGGAGTAACTTACAATACACTGCAATGTGTATTGTAAGCAAATAGATAAGCCATATCTATTTAATGAATATACCTTATAAATATAACTGAATACCATGAGGAGATTGGATACTGAAAAGAGATAATTTGCATTAACAATGCTGAAACTAAAAGATTATATGCGATTAATTTCAAACAATTTCACGAAAGTATTGTATTTTACCAGTATGTTTCACTCATGTTAACGAATTCTAAGATCAGAGGTCTTTCTTTGATGCTGGTGATGTGGGTGACTTAATCCTCTAATATCAAAACTGTCATAACATGTGAAAAAGTATTTGTTGTCAAAGCTAGGTTATATTAATAATTTAATACATTTAACAAAGTTTTACTCAAAATTGTATATTAGTTACGTTGCAGGTGTGTGTGACATATCTGTAACATAAAGCGCTGTGCTTAAAACATTTAGCGTTTCCTCAATTAGATGTGATTACACATAGGCTGTATACACATACGTAGCATCCCACAAATTATTTTCTAAATTGAAATTATCACAGAAAAATTGACAGCCGCCGCGACCGGAACTCGAACCCGGATCTCCCAGTTGCCGCCAAGGTATGCTACCAATTACACCACCACGGCACCGTCAATTTTCTGTGTATATTGAATGTTCCTCTCGGGTAGGCACTCTCCCAATTCTTCATTGCTGGTTACGAGGCCCAGGCACTCCAATCATGCTTAGATTTTTGGTTGAGGAATCTTTCTGCTATCAGACAGTATGAAAGATCCGGGTTCGAGTCCCAGTCGCGTCGGCTGTAAATTTTTCTGTGATAATTTCAACATTTACAAACGCAAGCTTTATTGTGAAAAAGGTAATAAGATCTATTACCTAAATTGATTACAGTTTGAAAGTCTCCATGATGCAATTAGCACTCGGAAATACAAATAATAAACGTTTCAAATTTATATTCTTTTTAAGAATCTAAAAACTAATATACGCGTGTATCGCCTAGATTAGTATGTTTGAACTCACTACATAAATGCACTGAACGGTCGTAGTTCAGTTGGTAAAGTTCAGTTGGTATTTATGTGATAATTTCAGATCCTACGTATAAATCAAATTGTGGACATATACTCTCCGCTCTACAATGTTAAAACCTTAAGCATTTACTTTGAGTATGTTGTACTGTATGGAGGTAATTGTATATGTGGATTCCATTTAAATTATGTGTATTCTAATCTAGATTTACACGAAAGAAATAACGATTTTCTTAGTGTTATATTTTCTTAATTTCTCAATACTTTGAACAGGTTTTGAAATGGGCATGTTTTGAAGCTATAGGTTGCCGAAATCATATAAAATAATCTTTAAAGCTTCATATTTTTAACACTATGAAACATTCACCGTTTCCGGCCTCTGGAAACCAGCACAACAAGAATGGAATAACATATCCTATGTCCACGGGCTTATCCAGTACAAGTTACGCTGTAGGGTAATCGTAAAGAGCGCTGGCCGTCACATCGAACACAACTAGTTATGGAAGAGCAGCCTTACAAAGATAAGTGAACACTTCAACGTTGTCTATATCGGAGCATATAAGACTCTACAATTTCTTCACTTTACACGATGTAATTCGATACACAATTATCATTTTCTAATGTCAAGCTTGGCAATAGCGCACGTTTACGTCAAGATATATTACCTTTTTCGCAGTCCGCATCCTTCTCGCACAGGAAGCTTCCTATCTGAGCAAAGTTTTGGAAGAAAGACATGCACTGTATGCAGCTGATTACACGCAGCTTAAACTAGTCTGGCGCTAAAATATTTCTTCTTAGACCTCTTTTATGCACAAAAGACTTGCCAATCACTTCAACGGCACCTTCTCTAAAATAATGGAAGCAAATGAGTACGTTTATTCAACTGTCGCCCAATTTCTTGTGGTTGCGTTCTCAAACGCAGCCATCGATGAGCCAGATAATGCATGAAGCTAATGTTTATAAAATAACCACTTCTCCAGAGAGAAACGGACGAAGGAAAATGAACATAATAGTATTGCCAGGCGTTCAAGATACTTGCTGAACACCCTTACTATATTGGTGATTTGCGACACGTAGTGGCAACACTGTCATCTTAATTGTTCTGCTTCGTTTTCTTTCTTCTTCTTTTACTTTTTGTACCAGCTACCCCTGTGTGGCTTCTGGAGGTCCAAGGGTCGAAAAGTGTTGGCAGTGTAGCTCAGAGGCTTCCCGCGTATATTGTGTGAAGCAGCAATGGAGAGTTTCGACACAAAGCTTTACAGACGAAATAAAGAAAAACAATTGGAGTTCATTGTCAGAGCGAAGAAAGACGAAAGAAATAAGAAATCATTTCGATGTGAAGAAGAATCAATGGATTGAAGTATGTACTATGCTGAACCCAAAATTCGAAGGATCCGTTCAATCCAGAAGTATTGTACGCCAAGGACAAATTAAACTTTTAAGATTTGATAATTATCTTTCTTTCAGTTATTATTATTTGCGGATGGACGGTATTTTCATAACTTTATAACAAGCACTACTAATTATTAAACCTGTTTCAGAACTTCAATGGATATCGTTATATTTCCCTCAAGATAAAATACGTAATTTCTTATAGCAATATTTCAACAAATTATAAGAGAATGTTTCCATTTGTTTCTGGACAAATCTAATCCAAACCTCCAAATATAAAATTTTCTGTATATTCCTGTCATATTCCATGATAAAACTTAACAATATGAATCGAAATATAATACATGTATTCCAAAAAATTCACTTAGCGGGAAAATATCGAAAATGTCCCTCTCCTATTCTACCAGAGTCCTCACAAAATTCTGTATCCGTCATTGGTATATATATATATATATATATATATATATATATATATATATATATATATATATATATATA
>JAGDQP010014983.1:0-19798 GCA_022664845.1 Lepisma saccharinum | reverse complement strand
TATATATATATATATATATATATATATATATATATATATATATATAGTGCGAACCATGGAACGATAATGCTCTTTAATTTCTATAGTCATCTAAACAGAATTCGGATATAGCCAAATGGTAATACATGTCTGTCTATGTAGATAACGTTTACATTATTTATGCGGATGAATACGAATGAAAAGAACAAAAAAAAACAATTTTTAAATGTACTAGAAATTAAATTATTAAATAACAAATACTATGTAAAGGAATTGTCAAATACGCCAAATTGTGCCTGCGCGCCGAATCTAAATCGGAACTATATTTTGTAAGCGTAAGGATATGTGATACGGCAACTATATATAAGCAGGTCCCGAACAAATTCAAATCAGATCTCCCTGGGCTTTGGCCCAGACCACATCGAGCTCTTGCTTGCACCGCAAATGGTTTATCCCACGCCCGTAGCCGTAGTATAATTAGTATAAGGATTATATATATATATATATATTCCTGTGGTCAATATAGTGGATAGGGGAGGACATTCTCCTATAAGTCGCCTCTGGTCCATTACACAATTGGCGCCCAGCGTGGGGCCACATCAGGAGTATTTGGTGGATGAATCTCTGGTTCATTACTCCCTTGCTTGAGGGTTTTTTCTTATATAATAATTTTCCTACTCGAACAAGAAAATATTCTGTGTTATCTATGCTTCTATCTTCTATGCACCTTGATATTTGTTTACTTGGTTGGAGACAGTTACTTTCCGGCAATAAATTTCAGTGCTATCTGTGCAAATCACTTCATTGAGGTGAATCCTGGTGCCATTTCTTGTAAAGTTTTCAATATAGGAGATATGAGAAATTCCCATGTTCCATGTATGATGTGTTGTAACTAGTTAGATATGCTTTTGCTCAGTAAGAGGGTAAAGAAACAACTACTTTGGTTTAAGTTTGGTGTTGGTAACTGCTCTGGGAAACGTTGCCCAAAACTTGAAAAATCAAGAGCACTTGAGGATATCGTAGTGATTGAAAAATTGTAAACCGTTAATATGTAGAGAAACAACCTGAGACTATATAAGAGAAATCTAAAATGAGACAATCCAACAGAATTATTCAATGTAAAACAATAACAGCACATGTGGATTTCTCAAAGCAGAACACCTTTGTATATTCTTTTCATTGACAGTAATACAATTTCTTTATTACCTAGTAGAGTACTCAGACGGCAAATAATGATTCGCACATAATGTTCACGGTTGTTCTAGTTTTATTTGGCCAGTTATGGGCCTTAGCATTTTTCGCATTTTTGTTTGTATAAATTACATTAGGATCTTCGTGTTGGCAGAATTTTTGTTGTGTTGCTCTTTGTTACATACATAAACCTTAAACTCTCGCAGATCATTACCTCGGATTGCTGTTTTGACAGATTTCTTTTATATTTTATAAGCGATGGATTGAATATGTATTCCTGTGAGGGTATCTTGTTTCATTGATTTCATTGCCTCATTCGCCTGTCCTGGTCAGGTTCTCCAAAATTTAATGAGCCTCTATAGTACACAAATGTCAACAATTTAGTATATGAGCACTTCTTCTGTATTTTTCATGCTCTATGATTATACAGCCTGCTCTAGTGTGCACCGATTCTAGTTTGGTTCTGTCACTATGCGCTGCATGCTATCAAGCCACGGAAGCATAGAGTATCCTAGAAATGATTATTTTGCATATATGGACTCCTGTCTCGTTTGAGCTGATTATTTGAGTATTGAATAAAGACCTGACAGTTTACTGAAGGGACGTAGGTATGTGTGTGTGTGTGATATGATAAGAAAATATGATACCTCTGTATTTCACTGGGGTTGATGAGCAATATTTTCTTTTGATAATTTAGATTTTGGTCAGCTCGCATTATTCTTTTGGTGGCTTCACACGGTCATAGTTAGTTTGAAGTTGTGTATTGAGTTCCAAACTCTATCAGGCTACTTGATAAACTGAGAACTGATTAACTTGTATGCTATGCATTTAATAAATATAGTGAATGGGAATGTATATGTAATATTGCTTTCAATTGCGTATTACTAGACTTAATGCTAAGCAAGCACTTAAACACAACTATAATATTACGATGTAATATGCTTATGTAACAGAATGTGCTAATACCTATGTATTGAAGTTAAAGTCTTTCTGTGTTAACACGAGTGTAGATGCTTATTCGTTTGAGGATCCGGAAGTAAATCAAACTAACTGACATTGTAAAATAAAGACGTTTGAATTTGCCTTCTCGCATGTGCCAGATGGTTACAATTAAAACGATCCAACTCCCTGTGGCCCAGTGCGGGCGGTAAGTCACTAGGAGTACATAAATTTCGAAATTGTAACTAGAACTTAGAAAATATACTATTCAAATATAACCGAAACTGAAGTAAACTTGACATAGTCAAGGCCCGAGCTCTATCCACCACGTCCTCCTGGTAGAATTGGTTGTTCTCGTAACTGCCTTTTGACCTCCATGAAGATACTTCTGTTTCACCATATTAGTGACAATAAAATACATAAATGAGAGCTTAGTCTAGTTCTGGTCATTGAGTATATACCGACAGTTGTTGAATTTGGGGGCAAAGGATGTAATAATTGTGACATAGCATTTGATCGATGTTCTAGGCATTAACCTACATTTGTCCCTTTAATGGAAAATATGCATAACATGAATTTGGAAAGTAAACACAGGAATTCGACTGTGTTGAACAGATTTAATGACTATAACTTGCATGCTAAGAATATATTTCGGGGCATGACCCTGAACTCAAATTCTAAAGCTAACAACCATCAAGTAAGGAACTAAAACAACATCATTAAATAAAGGAATCTATAAAAGCAATTAAATTGGTTTCCAAATTACCTAACTATGATTTACTGCCAGGGATAAACATAGTCGATGGTAGATGACGTTCGGTTATAGACAAAGAACAGCAAGCTGGAGCTGAGTCGAATGACTTGACTTCGAGATAAGTGAAACATGAAACTGCTGACTCAGGTTAACTTTCATTTTGTGAAACAAGGTGATCTTTAGACTTGCTGACAAAGCTTGTCCTTTTGCCCTTGAAGTAACTAACTCCTGTCTGTATATTTTCATCTCTGAATGCTTTGAAATTATATTTAGATTTAAATTATGTTGAAAACCAATGTTATATCTTTAAACCAATGTTACAATAGAATCAAGAATGAAATACATTTACATTAACGTTAGTCCTTGGTTCGTGTCCAGTTGCTGATCATCTAAAACATATTTATTTTTATTTCATATTTACAATTAATCTTATTTTGGATCATTGTCCTTAATAGTGACTAATGATACATTGAGGTTAGCTAAGTCAGGTACGGTGTTTGTTTATTGCGGACTCGATTAATTTGTGTTTTTTCAAGCTTTCGAGAATAGGACTTTCTACGTTGAAACGCTAGTCGTTCCAAATGATTACAAGGTACTATATTATTTCGCAACAGTGAAATCTTGCGTATTGTATTTAGCAACAGTGCCAATCTTGTTTTACTTATTTTTTTTTCGAAATCATGGGGTAACCGATTTACAGTGATTATTTCATAATAATATTTTATTTTATTATCTATGTATCTAACTGTGGGCAGTAGGCAGTCCAATTGATACATTATTTTGTATCTGTATCTAGTTCTATATTAATTATGTTGCAAAGTTTATATCAAGCGGCATCAAAAAACCCATTTGCAAACCCTTTTGTAAGAGCAAGATGTGAACCCTTAAATGATGTAAACACTAAAGTGCTTGTTCCTGGAAGAACAATCGGTGCAGCTAATGGAAATGATAGTTGTGAGTTTGGTTCATTAAAATTTTACCTTTTATGTGCCGTTGGTGGTAGCATATCATGTGGAAGTACTCACTTAGCCATTGTTTCGCTAGATGTGGTTAAGTGCAGATTGCAAGTGGACGCCGAGAAGTATCAGTCACTTATAACTGGTATTAAAATAACCCTTGATGAAGAAGGGGCAAAAGGTCTTATCAAAGGATGGGCACCCACGTTAATCGGGTATTCCATGCAAGGAACGCTCAGGTTTAGTCTATATGAATATTTCAAAATTAAATATGCAAATATAGTTGGACCTGAAATAGCATATCTGTGGCGAACAACTATGTACATAGCCGCCGCTGGGACGGCAGAGTTTTTTGCTGATTTTGTCCTCAGTCCATGGGAAGCGGTAAAGGTAAGAATGCAGACAATGCCAGGATTTACTTCTAGCATGAAGGAAGCAATACCCATAATGTACGCTGAGGAAGGTCTAAATGCATTTTACAAAGGTTTGGCGCCGTTATGGGGTCGTCAAGTTCCTTACACCATGACGAAATTTGCATGTTTTGAAAGAACTATGGAAGCATTGTATAAATATGTAGTTCCGAGACCTCGTGAACAATGTTCAAAGGCCACACAGTTATTTGTGACATTTACAGCCGGGTATATTGCAGGTGTACTTTGTGCTATTGTTTCACATCCAGCAGATACTATTATATCTCAATTAAATAAGGAAAAGGGTTCTACAGCTGCTGAAATAGCAAAGAAACTAGGTTGGAAAGGTGTGTGGAACGGTTTAGGCACTCGAATAATCATGATTGGCACCATAGCTGGTTTTCAGTGGTTCATCTACGATGGTGTGAAAGTGATGTTAGGAATTCCACGACCACCTGCTGCCGTTATGCCCGAATCTTTAAGGAAGAAATCAAAAAAGGAAGGATGATGAGTAGAAACTTGCTCAGATTGAAATTCTGTTAAGTTAACCATATTTTAGATAACATAATAAGAAAACAGTTAAGGTAATCTATGTTGAAATTGGAATACTTATTTACGAATATGAAGCTTTAATTTGTGCTATTTATATATGACTTTATTTGTACAGCTCTATTTTTTATATTTTTGTATGTTATTTACAGAATGTATAAAATTTAAAAATATTAATTGAAATTGGTCTCCAATATTTTCAGAAAGCAGAAAGTACACAAACTGAAATAAAATTTATTATATAACATAGAAAAATGGATTAAGTAAACCTCACGTTATTGTGTACGTTCATTAGGTGTTCTCCATGGCATTTACTTTCATTTATTTTAAAATCTGTAGATACAGCTTAATTTGAGCCATAACAACAAGTGGATAGATGTTGGAAGTACTCGTCCCAGGTCATATTCTAATTATCATTTTATCATTTGCCTGGTGTGACTGAAAGAAACCAGAAGACGACTCATTCAGGACAGACTCATCGGGAATCGAACCTAAGTCCTCCCGACCTCGAAGTTAAGAAGTAAACCAGCGTCCTAAACTGAATAATTGCAAGATTAAATTTCTTTATTATTGCTACGTAAAAGATAATCGAGTTTGCCTTAACAAACTTTACTTTTAGTAAATTACTGTACAAATAAATATATTTACATTTAGTAAATAGATCTGATCATATAGTATATTTTTGCGTACAATTGTGCTACAATATTTTGGATACGTTATGGAAACAAGATTAGTAAGCTAAAAGAAGCTTTGAGCAGAAAACGGTACTATTAAACGTTAGGTATTCCCCCAGACCAGTGTCCATATTAATAGGAGGTTGAGGGGATTTTCTCCTATCTGATAGGGTCTGTCCTATCCTCCAGACTGCTGTATTTTACCCTTCAGGGATATTGTTTTCGCCCTTGTTCTAACTTTACACATAAACGAGTTGGTTTAAGATATACCATCGAAGATATTCGTATCATCTTACACAACACTGGGAAATGTGTTTATTCCTAACTTCCGTTATTTCTTGGCTTTTTCGGGTAAGTTTTATTTATTTTATCTTTTTTCAAGTAATTCAGTTGTCAACGAAATGTGTTCCATCTATTATGGTCCCATACTTCCTACCAAAATCAGGGTCGAAATCGATTATTACGAAAGGATGTAATTTAGCACTCCAGCCACTGTTACATGAAACAATGGTAGTATTTTTGTTTTATTGGTATTAAGGAATTAGCATTTTTCATGCAACCGCTAGATGGTACCCCAGTAGCACACACGTTGATCCAACGTTCATTCAAAGTATTTTGGTTGTATATAACAGTTGAAAAGCCGGACATTAAACGGTTTTATCAACGTTGCTTTAACGAGTGTGCTACTGGGTTAGGAGTGAAAAATCACAGACATTTACTGAACTTCATCCTGATGGTTTCACTTATAATCACGGTACGTCATAAAACAACCACAAGCGGCAATGGTGTTCAGCTAGAGCTACTTTAGTTTTTCATTATGTGAAAAAATAAGCTAATCTTCCTCGTTACACAATGGCCTTATCTTTTTAGATTTACACATTTTAGTTGTAAGATGTATATATTGTTTTCAGGGACAATTTTTCGGGAAAGAAATTGTGTAGAAGAAGACATTTAATTTTTCATATTGTGAAGTGTCAACGTCACGGTTTTCTTTTATTATATAGGGGCCTAGGTAGCCAATTCAATCGTATCACTTAATTTTGAACTCCTGCCACTTGAAGTTCAATTATTTCTTCTCTTACGATTCTACTATAAAAACGAGAGATGTCAATACGTTTATGTGATAGTAGTTAGTAATCATTATTATTAGTATCTCCTGTCTTGAAAACCCTTAACTTGAACATTGCCCTAGATCGATCGCAACAGTCTTTATTTTAGTTTAACTTAAATCAGTTGCCGGAAGTCTTTTCTTAGGGTCTGATGATTCGTTTCTCTCGAAAGCGGATCCAAATTCATTGCTGTGGAGCAGGGTTTTCATCCGGTAAATTAATTAAAGTCTGTCCAATGGAGAATATCTGTTGGACAAAATGAAGTTTTGTACAGCTTCGTTGAAACAAATGAAAACACATTCCTTGTCACGGAGGCACCGTTGGATATAGGATTGATATAGGATAAGGGTACCGTACATATACAGTAATTAATTAGCTGATGGTTATTGAATTGTGGATTGCGTGATCGCCGAGTGTTAAAACAAGGTACAGAAGGTAGAAAAGTACTTGGCAATTGGATGATCATGGAATTAAATCACAAGAACTATTATAGAATGTGTTTTACCCGACTCTATCGAGTCACATCAGCAAATTCCACGATGGTACCATGATTGAGACTTCTGCAATGCTCTTTAAAGGATATTGTAATATTACCGGATAGTACCCTGCACTAATTCATTTCCATTTATCCTGTAAATTAGAGGTGAATTATTGTAAAGTAAATTAAATGTTAGGCTACAGAACTGAAAATTCTATTAATGTGAGGTGATATAGCAGAAATTTAAATTTGAATAGTGGCGGGAATGAAGGTGAGGTTATAATATAGCCACTTCTCCTTCCTCTTTCTTATGTTTTCGCGTTCGTGGCTTCACGAAAATGCGGCGATAAAAAACAACAGAGAGCCTCTTTTCTTCATGGTACTGTGGCCAGATGAAACAACACATTTCCGCATTAACTTACTGATCTCTGATGCTAACTATTTTTTTGCGCAGACAGATAGAGAATAATGTGACAGCAGGCTTTCCTCTCATACAGTGAATAGCTGAAGGACAATGTTTATCTATGAACGATTCTTCAGTACGTCAAATATTTTGTTATGGATATGTGCATTGAACATTCTTTCTGAATGTTTAATCATTGTAGGAAAAATTGACTTACTACAGGATCAAGATTTTTAGTAAAAATAGGCCTAATTGAATTTGTACTGTTGTAGGATGACCAAATAAAACTCATATGTTTTCCAGAGTGCGATAACGGAGAATCAGATCAAGTCGATCAGGTAGGGTAAAGTAGATCATAACTAAATATCTTCGGTTTTGCATTCTAATCACCAGGAAGTTACAGAAAAAACTGTTAGCACTAAGTATCTTTGGTACTAAGGTTCTTGCATTTTTTCATGTAACCATTAGATGGTAGGGGTTCAAAATCACAGCCATTTAGATATCACTGTCTTTAACCTACCTGATCGACTTTACTCGATTCTCCGGTATTCTATTTTTAAGAATTGTCTATGAGTGGTAGCAGAGAATATTACATATATGACTGTAACATGATATACTGGCATCTTGATTCAAATACGTCTGCTACGATGAAAATATTTTGAGCTTTATATGAGATTATTTAAAATTCAAGTTGTATATGCAGATTGTACACCCAGAGAATGGCGAGAAATTTGTAAACATATGGGTGCCGATACTGATTATCAGAAACATACTAATTGAATGCACATTTTAGCATCGAATAATTTATGATACTTTTGTCACGTCCAAATTGTAATATTAAACCTAATTGAAACTAACTTAATCTAATCAACTATAAGATTAGATCTGTTATATTAGTTACTCTACAGATCTGAATTACTGTCGGTCGTTAAAACGAATAACTTCGACTTTACGGTTTAGCTTAGAATGAGTGATAACAACTTCGTGTTGGTAAGCGCGCTATATTGTTTCGAAGTTACTAATATAGGACGATTTCACCCCCTGTCCTACAAAACGATAGTTCACACAGTACTTTAGTTACTGTCATACAAGACCATCAAAATAACGGATTATTTTTAAGCTCTGCATAACCTGAATTCCCAATAGACGCTACAATGAAGATATCTAAGTCAAGAATGTATTGTTGTAAGTATGTATGTTCTGTGTCTATCAAATTTCATATACTATATCCTTTTGTAACTTGTTTCTGACATTCATACTTCAAATTTATTGATTTCACAACACATGTGGAGTAATACAATACTTGTAATTCAGTACAATTGTCACTTATAAGAGCAGTAAGTATCTTATCACTTCTGACGTCAGTGACGTGACGCCAACAGTTCGTACGGGCGCATGCCACAGTGCTTTTATTGGCGCATACCGCCAATAAAATTCATTTTATCTTATCTTACCAACACTTCTCCGCTGCGCATGCTCTGACGCATTATAGAAACCAATGCTAATTTACCCTATAGTTATTCATAATTAACTGAACATAAACAATATAACGATAGTTATTTATTTTTTCCCAACCAAACCTAACCATACAATAAGGTAAATAATGTAACAGAACCCAAACCATATAGTTATTTATTTTTTTCCAACCAAACTTAACAATTTAATAATGATTACAATGTATTCCAAATCAGGTCACATCACCGTCACGCATACAATGGTGAATTATAGAAGACGCTTATAACGGTTGGTTAATCAAACTTTAGTTTCTGTTCGAAACCCAGTTATCGGATGATTTTATCACATTTTGGCTTCTGTTCAAACGACAGTAACATATTCTTGGCTTCTGAGAAAAAGGGAATTCAACGTTAGAAGAAAAACAGAACAGAGAAGTTAAAACAAATACGTTATGCGGCATTGGTGTAACTTTCTTGGAGGGCTGAGAGTGAGTGGTCCACTAACATTTTACTCATGGTCAAATTTTCTAAAGGCCATGAACAAATTCAAAATTTCTATCAGTAACGATAAGATCTTAGACAATTCGGGTGTGGGACAACTACTCTAGAGCTCATATCTGGTGCTATGGGCCGTCGGTTCGATCCCTGCTTATGCCATGTGGACTTTGTGTTGGACAAAAACCGTGTGCGTCGGTTTTCTCGGGGTTCTCCCGTTTCCTCCCACTTCCGTTATTCCATCAATCATCCCATCATCATCTATCCGGCCTGAGCCAAAGTTCCTAAAGGCCTTAACAATTTAATTCAAATTCAAAATATGGGAGGCTTTTGTTTTTAAAATCTTTGTTTATATGTTTTGTCTTCCCTCTACGTCGGAACTGACTTTATTTTTGTTAAGAAGATCTCCAATGTTATTGTGTTTGCTATGGTTTCCACGGTTTGGTGGTTTTAATGTACAAATAGTTTATCTTTTTGCATATTTCGAAGAGTAGATGCAAATTTTATTCAAGTTGTGCAATCTAATAATTATAAGAGTTTTGACACCATAATGCTTACTTTGTGACATGACGAATATCGTCAGTTGTTGAGTTCTTGTGGAGTATTGTTACAGACAAGAAAACTATAAGGTGTATTTTTTAATTGTGATGAGAATTTATTGAATTAGTCTCTTTGTTCTACTAGCCTGCATTAGTGTTAGACGATGTAATATGTCTGCCTCTAGGCGAACTTGAATCCGAATTGTTTAGTGTGTCCAGATGAAAACACTGAGCTCAATATGATATATCCAGAGTATAGAAGGCTGCTTTAATGGGTTCTTATCTTGTTACTAGAAATTTTGTCACATTTTCGATAACCATGTCCTGTAACGAATATTTTTATTATGTTATAAAAAGATTGAAAACTACCTTCGGTCAATTTCATAAGATAGACTCTCCTCGTTGATGATATGGCTGTGTAAAAGTATGTTTTGCTTGATGCGATTGATCGTGCACGATTTATCGCTGCAAAATTGCAACGATCAGTCGTAGAGCACTAGTACCTTTGATTTCAAATGGAGCTGTTTCGCTCCGAGGGACTGACGATCAATCGTTAACGATGAATCGATGGCTCTGAAGAGTCATGCGCAGAGCCGGCTTTAAGCCAATCGGTGCTCTGTTCCAAACTTTTGATGCGCCCTCATAAATAGTAATTTAATTTTCCGAACTCACACGATACACTTGCACCCAAAATGTTTGGCGGACCCAAAATTGTGGCGCTCTGTTCGCAGGAACAGTTCGAACACCGCTAGGGACTGCTGGATATAATCGTAGTCGTTGACGATTCGTTGGCTGGAGTGGCAGCATGTCTCCGAAATTTTCAGAAAGACAGGATGAGTTCCTCGTCGAGGAAGTTGCACATTATTCCGCATTGTTCCAGCTCTCACATCCCCAATACTAAGACCAACATCTGAAAGACAACATTTGAGCGGAAAGTGCTGAAAAAGTGCGCAAACCATCTTAGTTTTATTGAGTTATTTATCCCATTTTTTCTGTGATTTGATCTGATAGAGATAAGAATTTGATAGGGATAATAAACTATATGAATACTGTAGTTCGTAATTTCATGTTACTCACAGAAGGATGGGGGAGCCAAGGGGCAGAAATAGGCAAACATGAAAAATATACAGGAGAGAAAGGGTAAATTGATGATTGTTTGTATTGTTGGATGCCGAACCATTTGCGATCGTCTGCATGCCATGGGAAATATCCAGAAGGCACGACAATGGGTGCCACATCAGCTGAACAACAGACAGATGGAAAAGCGAGAAACTGTGCGAAGTTGTGCTTTCTCGGCATGGAAGAAAGACTTCCTTTTCATCATATCGTTACTGGAGACAAGAAATGTCCTATATTTCGATAATCCGATGTTCTGGGTTGACCCAGGACAACCATCAACGTTGACCGCAAGACGGAATCGCTTTGGAAAGAAGAAAATGCTGTGCATTTGGTGTGATCAGAAGAGTGTCGTGTATCATGACGTTCTGAAACCAGGTGAAACAGTTAATACTGTTTGCTACCGTCAACCAATGTTCAATTTGAACCATACATTTATCGAAAAGCGACAAGAATGAGCTAAAATACAGGACAAAGTTATTTTGTAGCACGACAACGCCCCATCTCAAACAGAGAAGGCGATCCCAGACACCATTCCTGCACTTGGCTGGGAACTCTAGACCCACCCGCCGTACTCACCAGACTTGGACTCTTCTGACTACAACTTGCTTTCATCGACATCTCACGTACTTTCCATCCAACAGTTCAACAATTACGAAGGTTTCGAAAAGTGCGAAAGCATGGATGTTCTGGCTCAAAAATACTGTTTACCAAAGTTTTTATCGTGTATAGACTAACATCGACTCGATATTCCGTATATATGTATATATATAAGCTAAGCAAGAAAGTTGTGTCGCTTTTTCATTCACCACTTTCGAACATCGCTATGTCACCTAAGACGTACCTGGAAGATCAAAAATAAGCCCCATCAGCATCGACGACCTTTTGCCAACGTTCTGGAAGGCCATGGCTTCCATCGCGGTAGAAGTTGGTGGGCCGGACTTCTTTCTGTGTGCCTGTTAGACTGCAGTATTTGCTTAATAATTAAAAGCTTAAACGAATATTTATTTTGTGTATCGTTGTTTGTGCACTGTGCACTATTTGTACATTATGTGCATACCTCGCAGTAACTGTTATATTACTATTTAGAAAACTATATAACAGACCGTTTTTATAAGTTTGTGTATGACTGTATTTACAAATTTCACCTAGTGGGTTTCTGTGGCTCGATTTATGGATTTCTGCATGTGTTTATCAATTAGAATAATGCCTTTAACTCTAGTAACAGATGCATTTTGGTTCTCTTGATTTTGTTTTAGTGTATATTTCCTTATTGCAACTGTCTCTCTGTGTTTGAATCTTTCTATTTACGGTTTCCCTTCCGCTTATATCACAGTGTTTCTTGAACTCTGATATATTAGTTGTAGCTTTATCCTTTCCCCTCTCCTGAGTCATGAGGTGTTTTTTTTCGTTCTGTCTGGTTTCCTTGATGTAGTAGAGCTATAACTGCATTGTTTAATTGAATAACATAGTAGTTTTCGTTTCCCGTTTTTCTTCCACAGTTTTTTATTATGTGTTTTGGCTCAGATTTTTTTTACCCCAAAACGGCCGTTTTCACGTTTTTCGGTTTACTTTTGCTCATGTATTTTACCATGCTATTAATGTTGGATTCCCTATGTTGGATTTATTTTGGTTGACATGTTGTATGTTGATCAATTGTTTTGGAAAATTTGCTAGTATGATATGTTTCAATTTTTGGTCTTTTATATACGATTAGTGATGTATTTTAGCACCCTATTCACCAGTTTTATCGTTATACTCCCTTGTGTTTCCTTTGACGAAGTTCTGGATTAGATTGTTCAGTTCGTTATTATAGATTGTGTAGCAATTTAGCGGCAACTTGTAGCTCGTTTCCACATTCTGTTCTCCTTTTTACCTACTGGCTTTGGAAGTTCTTTTATTTCTTATTATACTACAATATTTTCTTCTTATAACCTCTTGAAATGAATGCTATTTCTAATTCTTTAATATTTTCCCAAATCTCTGTACATCATTTTTCGGACACATACCCTGACTCTTAATCAGTGAGCTTTTAGAGTAATTGGGTGTTCCGAGTCTATATGTGAAAATTCAAAATAAGCTTTTAATATATACGTCCATTTCTAGACATCCGTTTGGGCTTCTCGTGAACTTCGAAGACAATCTTGGTTTGCCTTGACTCAAGCGCAAACTCAAGTCCTCTTGCATTATTTCGTAAATTGTTTTTATGGGAGTTCAGTTGTTTAACGTCCCAGAAAATGTTCCTACGACATAATCTAACAATCTATAGTCAAGCATAGGTTTCACATGCCATTTTCAGACAGTTATAATGTACATGTATCTTGTCATACGCTACAGAAACATATACGCCATGCTTTTCTTTCGAAGGAATCTCTTGTTCCAAAGCTAATGTAGTTCCTATACATTAGGAACCCCTGTTCCCTCTTAACCAGTGTTGAAGATGGTACCTCCAGTGCTTCCTGACTGCAGATTGATTTTAGCTATTCGTATTTGGAGTTATAGTATATCGAAATTAATTCTATGTCCTTTTTACTTGTTCATAAGTTCTTTCATAGCTGTAGTCCTTAGAACTAATTCTTTTAACACGTCTAATTTTATGCAGAGAATTTGAAGTATATTCTAGCTATTCCGACAGGTGTTCGTAACAATTGTATGATGAAATGTTTGTCCAAATATTTCGTTGGGCTGTTACATGCAGGAACTCCGGGTATTTCCGGCGGTACTTTTTTCATTTCGCTTATTTAATTTTGCAGGTTTTTAAGACTTCCAGCCTTTCCTCTATGGTGTCCTTGTTGGGAAATTTGGCTGGTGGTATTTCTTTGTCCTTCTGGGGTGTGCTCTGCCTTTTCGGAATAGGCTCCTCGTTTTTTCGAGTGTTGTTGTTTCTTTGTAGGTTCTCTTCAGGAAATAAAACGTTACCGTATTGGCACGCTGTACTACTTCTTTCGTGACCTCCGGTCAGAATGAGCCGTGCTCTCGTCTAAGGCATGTTCCCACTATTCTCTGAAGAAGGGATAGTAAGGAAAATGAACAACATGTTTGAAAGGGAAAGAACCAATAATAACAACAACAGGGATCCGGTTATTATGAATTTATTCTGGACCACCTGTCTAAAGATAGTCCAAAGGGAATAAGAAAACTGGCTATATGAAGGTTTTCTTTGTTTGCTTCCAGGTCACCAGATTGAAGAAGACCTATAAATAGTTTAGACCAAAGCCCAAGTACAAGTAAAGTTGTTTGGCATTACAGCGACTTATATACGCCATCTTCGAGGAAGTTCGTTGATTTTCGAAGAAACAAAAAATAGTTCCGAAGGTGTAAATATTTCAATGTATTAATGCGCAAAGCTGAATGTCCTTCGTATACGCACACATACTATTTAATGAATATATGTTTTATAATAAACATGTTGTTCCAAATATTTGATTATACAGGCGTTACGTATCCAATAGTTTTACATAAGCTCAAACACAAAAAATGTTCAACCAGAAAAATAATAAAAAAGATAATTATTTGCATACAGAATAACCAAAATATGAATTTAAATAATTCGGTCCAGAGGTAACATAGGTGACAAACATACTAAACAAAGTCTATTCATCATGAAAGGCGCGAGTGATGTCACAAGTTTCATATCATTTTTACCAGTATTCGCTTATATGCTACCACCAAAATAAGCGGAAAAATCCAGGTATTCAACTAGGATTTTCAGTTTGGTGGGTGTTAAGTCAAAATTGACATGGTATAAGTAGGTCTTCGCTGTTTCTTTCGATTTTTAACTGTAAAAGATTTAAAGTTGGGACGATGAGCTCAAGAATTCAGGGGTCTGACAGAATCATTGACAAAAATAATTAATTTAGGCGTATTTTTTTCGATTTCTGAGATAATGCATTCTACACAAGACTACTAGAGTCCCAGAAGAATTCCACAATGACAAAATCCTAATCATATTTAAACAATCATTTCAGTTTTGCGTGTTTTCATTTCATTTTAGATATCTAGTTCTTTTTATTGTTGTTTGAAGCACTTGCTCACCATAAGAAACGAAATTAATCGAACGAACCGCGGTCTATTGTGATTAGTTGCAACTTAAAATTTTCGAAGACGACACCAATGACAAGATGTCATGGCTTCAATTTCATTTGTTGATGCATTTATGATTGTTAACTCACCCTAGTTATGGCTTCCTGCATTTATGAAGTTTAATTTTTTTTTTTGCTAGGTTCTGCAGTGTTGTCATATCTTCTGCAATCCTCAGGACATAAAAGATATATTTTTTCTGCAGGAACTCTTTGTTTTGTTTTCCCAGAAGCTCAGTTTCCTCACAACTAATTTTGGTAATCTCTTCCCAGGCGTGACATAGGCTAGTTTCCGCAATGTTCAACCTTCGCAGCTTTCGCCTATTATAGAACTTTTCCCATCTAGAAGTACGTGAATCCTCTACCCAGTTTCATTTACTGTATTCCAGCTACGTCTGGAAGGAATCAGTATATGATTCTGTCTTTAGTCTGTTTTCCAGTGTAGTTGCTAGGCAATTAATATTTCTGCTGTAGTAGTTCTTTATCACCTCAGATAGGTTTAGATGTAATGTTAATGTATTTAATTCTCCTGGGAGTGTCGGTCTCTAAAGGCTTTCAAATTCCCAGTTGATATCGAAGAAGATCCCAAATACGCCCCGGCATTCTATTTGTTTGTGATCACGAAGAACGGTACTTCTTCGAGTGACGCTAAGCAACGAGTCTGTTAGCGGCACTCACATATATACAGCTAATTTCGGATCTAGCAATTTATAAGCCCAATTTTGATGCTTGAAGTTGCATATGAAAGCTCTTTGGCATACTAATACACAGAAAGAAATGGATCGGTAGGATCTCCCTGCCCCTCCCCCTCTAGGGCGGTTTGAAAAAATCAGAATTTCATATTTCTGGTGATAGCATTTACCACATACCGCAACCGAAGCTTGCGTAATAGTAATCTACGCTTCAATACCTATCAACGGTGTATGACACGTCAAAATCGTTGAAACGGTTCAAAATTATGACCTTTTAAGAACAATAATAGAATTTTCACAAATGATAGAAGACGACCTCTGTCATTTAATCTGTCTTTTTGCTTTAGCCCAAAGTGGTTGGTACTGGGGGTTTGAGGGGTCAATTGTGGGCGCCAACAAGTTGAAGTAAATCGAAGCTTACTTTGTTGATATGAGTTACCGTTTTCGAATCGGCCTTTTGTATGAAGGCTCTGCACTTATTTTTAATAGACAGCCTTACAAAATAAGTGATATCAGTATAAACAATCCTTCGGGGCAAAGACAAGAGTGACGCAACAATTCTACTCACAAAAGAAGTGATATCCATTTTGAGAGTTACTTTCATTGTGTCACTATAGCTGAAGGGTACTAAATCTTCTAATTTTATTACAATGGAAACACTTCCGTCATAGTGACACAACGAAAGTAACTCGCAAAATGGATATCACTCCTTTTGCTAGTAGAATTCTTAGGTCACTCTTGTTTTCCCTCGAAGGGGTTTTTATACTAATGTTCAAATACATCGCATATTGTATTTATGATATCCTCTGTTGACTTTGTCTTTCGAAATCCAAATTGTAATGTTCAATTTTCCTCATTTATTGTTTGTTTTTTAGTCGTTTGCACGAATGTGCAAGAATTATCTTTTCGATGATCTTTCCTATCACAGCTTAAAAGTAATTGGCTTATACAACTTAGATTCCGGTCTTTATTTGTCTTCTCCCTGCAGAAGGAGAAAACCTTTGCTAATTCCACGGTGTTGGTAGCATG
Organism: Lepisma saccharinum; assembly: GCA_022664845.1. Taxonomy (NCBI): domain Eukaryota; kingdom Metazoa; phylum Arthropoda; class Insecta; order Zygentoma; family Lepismatidae; genus Lepisma; species Lepisma saccharinum. The sequence goes on along the minus strand of JAGDQP010014983.1, from coordinate 2,952 downwards.
TCATGTGTTGATACGAAGTCCAAACAATTTTTTAAGATGCTGTGCCCAGAAATCTTTTAGAGTTTAATAGATTTCATTACACTTGCCATCGGTTACGGGCGTCTTCCATTTTTAAGCTCTTTTATTGCCGTTTCCACACTTACATTGCCATATGTAAGTAGTCTTCCATTTCAACTTTCTCATTTTATATTAGTTAAATTTCTGCGATTTCCTTGTTTCTTTATTTGTGAGATATCTTTGTCTATCGAGTCGTGAATAAATAGGTTTTGAAAGAACAAGCTCATTGTCTGTACCCATAACGATGAATATGCTCTGTATCCTTTTGTTGCTACATTTTCTTCTCCTCTCACTTGCCCGTCCAGATGGGATTTCTCTTCTTGACCAACTCCCGATGGCACCAACGCCTCCAGTGCAGATCTACTGATACCACTTTCGAAACACTGTAAGATCTCCTAAAAACAGAGAACATGACAGACTAATCGGCGTTTTCTGCCAATTATTTTAGTGAACATAGTAGAACTGTAAAGTTTTATGTCGCTGGTCCTGAAACGCACCAGTTTTATCAAGCACGCATTATTCTCTATTTTCTGGGGCTCTTTCAGTGTCTTGTTTTTGTCTTGATTCTGGTCGTAGTTAATAATAAGATATCAAATTTGTAACTAACAGGAAATGATGCAACTCTTCCGAGATGTGAATCCAAACGTACACACGGTGAACTAGCTTCCCGGTAAAGAGTAGAATCGACTTGGAAGTTAAAAATCAATTTGCAAATTAACTTGAGAAAGACATTCTTAAAGAGGATACATTTCCCTGTTTCTCTGCTATGTAAGAACCTACAACGCTAACATGTTGGCAGAAATATTTAAAATAGAACTCAAATTCCTCTGTCTCAATTTGTAGCTTCCATGAACATAAATAATTCACAGAGACCCTGTGGTTTCAGGACCGCATAGCTTTCAGACGTTGGCAGCAACAATTTGTACATAACCCAGGTCTCTCTTTCTGATTCTGTGCTTTCAAAATCAGAGTAGAGAAGACTTTCGCATGCTACATGTTAATTAATACATTTCGTAGAGACCGTCGACTTTTGTACCTGATTCTCTGTTCCTAACACACCTCACAGAACATAGAATCAATTCATGAAAAACACAGGCTTCTCTGTCTAAATCTGTGCTTTTGTATCACACAACTCCGCATAGTTGACGGAAGCAAATCGCAAATATTTTAAATAATTTTTTGCTAAAAAATATACACTATAAAATGTTTAGAAGCTATTCACAGAGAATGCAGGTTTATATATTTAAATATATTTTCCGTATCGCACGGCATTAACACGTAGACAGCAATAATTTATATAACTTGTCTGTCTTTCATGTGTCTTTTCAACAGTGTTTAGAAACAATTCACATATATGACGTTGCTTTCTGTTTCTTTTCTAAAACGCGAGATCACTTAGAATTTAGAAACGTTTTGGGGTGAGCTAATTAAAAGCACGGTATCAACACACAAACACACACACACACACAGAGAGACAGAGAGAGAGAGAGAGAGTGAAAGGATTAAAAGTATTGTGTGAAGAAATGAACACAGTTGTTCTGAATTGTGCAAAAGAACACGTTCTCATAGAGGAAACCATTACATAATTAGTAATAAAAGACATGATGAGCCCCAACGAGCGTATAGACTCACACTAAGCGGCATGCCCTAGATGGTAACACTGTTCTAAAAGTAATATATCAAGGAAAAGGGAATAGTAACATGCTTGATTATTATTGCTGTCAATATTATTATCAAACAGAGACAATGAATCTATTAGTACTCATAAGCATAAGGCGATGACATTTTTTTTTAAAAAAAATGTAAACAACCTGTGAAAAACATCAAGAACGAAACTCATAAGGCAAGTGTTTCGGTTCGAACATGAATTTTTGACAAGACTTCGTATATATATATATATATATATATATATATATATATATATATATATATGTGTGTGTGTGTGTGTGTGTGTGTGTGTGTGTATATATATAGGAGTTGGACAAATAAACCTAAAACGTTTGAAAAAATGTGAAAATCATACCTAGTATGGTGTGGGGCCTCTTTTTGCGTCCAAAACAGCTTGGATCCGACGTGGAATGGACGTATACAGCTCCTGAATCGTGGTGTGTGGAATGTTGTACCATTCTTCCTCCAAAACATGCTCCAGTTCCTTAAGGGATGATGGTGGAGGGTAATGAGACCGAACACGCCTTTCTAACACAGACCACAATGGCTCAATGATGTTCAGATCTGGTGATTTTGGAACCCAGGGGAGGTGTGATAGCTCCTGGTCATGCTCCTCAAACCATGATTGCAGCGTAACAGGGTGCCAAATCATCTTGGTAGATGCCATCACCATCCGGGAACAATGTGTGGGCCATGGGTAGAACTTGGTCCCCCAAAATGGCCTCATACGCCTTAGCATTCATCATTCCATGCAGGGCTATGATGGTACCTGCAGAAAACCACGATATCACTGCCCATACTGTAACAGAACCACCCCTATGCTTTACAGTTGGGCGCAGACAGTCTGGATCATAGGCCTGCCACGGTGTTCTTCATACGTAAACACGACCGGTTGTTGGAAACAAGGTGTAGGTCGATTCATCGGAATATATTACGTGTTTCCACTGATCAAGCGTCCACTCCTTGTGGTTCTTGCACCACTGGATACGCCGCTTCGCATTTACTGCTGTGACCAGAGGTTTGGAGATCGCGGCCCTGCCATTATATTTCATTTTATTAAGTTCCCATCGCACTGTTTTTGATGAAACCGGGTTCTATAGGCCGGAATTGAGTTCAGACGTAATTTTCATTGTAGTGGTCTGCTTTTTAGCTGCTACAATCCGTTTTAATGCCCTCCTGTCCCTATCGGACAGGATTGTCTTTCGACCACTGTTGTGCTTTGCAGAC